>BMAO01019404.1:0-18606 GCA_019973975.1 Trichonephila clavata
ACCAGAGGTCTATGAGACAAAAAGTTTGGGAACCTCTGTTCTAGGTTCTAAATTACGTGGTCCATCGTCATTAGTCACCCTATTTGAATTATATGCTAGAATTTTGAAAATACCTGTAAGTTATGATAACTTACCTTTATGTATTTCTCCTGTGGCAGAAAAATTTTTTTTTAAATAAAAGCTGAGTGCAGGGATGGTTGCTTTTCGAGTGAGTGAGAGGGAGAGAATATTAACATCACCCTTTCAGCTACATGAGAGTTTTTGGTGACAGACCTCATAATTTTGAACCATGGTCAAGTGACGATGGACCCCTGAGCTGGCACCTCCTCTCCTAATTACCACACCAACGGGAGGACGTTTTATCTCTCGACAGATTTAACGTGCATCGCTTCCCTACATGGCGGTTCTTCAGTAGTACTGGGCTCAAACTCATGATACGCCAGCCACTAGTCCGATACGTTGACCACTGGTTGCTTTCCGAAGGGACCGGTTTGTAGCTCTAACTTACCATTTCTAGTGAGCTTGGTTCCTGGGACATTCCACCATCAGCCCTCCTGTAGCCTCGAAATACGCCGTTAATAAAACGGAAGAGTGGTGAAATGTTGAAAAGATCAGAGGCGTGAGATAGGAACACTTTAAGTAACTTTCATTGTTACGTATGCGACGGTCTTCACTAAAGAACCCATTTCCCGTTGGGAACGAATGACGTCTCAACGATCAAGCAGTTTCGCTTGATCGTTGAGCCCCCCCCCCCCCCGGCGCTGATGTTCTAAGGGAAGTCAACCTCTGACCTCCCTTGATACAGCCAACAATAAGGTGCCGCCGCAGTTCCCACGCCATCCGCCGCCTTCAAAGTACATCACGCCAAGGGGACTTGGACCAATGATAGAATGGTTTCCCCGAATACGTTCAAACAAAAGTGACTCTACATGGCGTGTCACTTTCGTGAGAGAGACGTATTCAACCTTGAAAGAGACTCTCGAATCGCTAGAAAAGCCAGAGAGATACCAACACTGACTCACAGAGACATTGCTACAAGCTTCTGTATTCCAACAGTTTCTCAACAGTCTTACCAGCACCTGCGCCCAGCATTTCCTCAGGTCGTTTTAACGCCGCCTTCATCAGGAGAAATCCACGGCATTAGCAGCAAACTCAACTGCTCTGCCCTTAATAGAACCCAGCGTCGCAGAACACCAGCGTCCCGTATCTTACGGAATAAAAACTATTTTTATTTTAACTTAAAAAGTGCCCAGAATATAAAATAGAATTCAAGATGTTTCATAAGTGGAGTATGATGTTATAATGCATTTTTTTATAAATGAATTTGTATATATATACTTAGCATCGAAAGCTTAATGTAAATCAGAGAAAATTCTTTGCCTTACTTTTATTATTTCACTCTTCTTATTTTCCTTTCTTTCATTCTCTTCATAGCTTTCTCCACCTCTACCCCTTCTCCCTTCCCCCTCTATCAAACTCTTCTCTCTTTTCTCATTTTACCATATTTTTATTAATTCGCTTTCTTGTCTGCCCGGGTGGAATTTTGTAATTGATTTTAAACCAGCTTCCCGATGAGCTAGAGACTTGAAATTTGGACCATAGCTCAAAAGGGGATGACAATGCATGAAAACGCTAAAAAAGTTATAATCTCAAACCTGGGCCCACGAAGAGGCGGGCCCCTATTTCAACAAAGGGCTCCGTAACTCCGGAACTTACACGAATTTGCGCAAAAAAAAGACCACCTGTCGATAGCATGGGTCGAGTTGCGTCTACGTATACAATTTCGTGGCTTTGAGGGGACCCCAGGTTACCATGAGTTTTTAGCGCGTTTTTCACGTAGTGTAAAAAATGCGCTATTAGGACGCAAATTTCGTCTTCGTCTTCGTCCTCGTCTTCGTTCCATATTTTGTCGTACCTTTTTCTCAGCCAATAATTAACCGATTGACCTCGGATTTTTGGCATTTGGTCGCATTTGTGCCCTAGATGAGCCGAATTATATTTAAATTTAATAATTTAAAATTTTTTTTAAAGTATAATACTACTTTCTGTCAGTAAAAAGTTCATTAGTTGCATTATTGTAAAATACAACATGTGAAAAACGCGCTAAAATTACTTGGCCATGCCAGTGATTGATATCTTGTTTAACTCGCTTTCTTGTATGTCTTTCCGGGTGGAATTTTGCAATTGATTTTAAACTAACTTCCCAATGAGCAAGAGACTTGAAATTCGACCATAGCTCAGAAGTGGATGACAATGCATGCAAATGTAAAAAAAGAATTCTAGTTTGTAACCCGGGAACCCGAAGAGGTGGGCCCCGGTTTCAACAGGGACTCAGTAACTCCTGAACTTTAGATAGACCACCTGTAGATAGCACGGATCGAGTTGCGTCTACGTATTTAACTTCATGGCTTTGAGGTCAAACAGGGGCTCCCATGTTACCATGTTTTTATTAACTCGCTTTCTTGCATGTCTGTCCGGGTGGAATTTTGTAATGGATTTTAAACTAACTTCTCGATGATCTAGAGACTTGAAATTTGGACTAAAGCTCACAAGTGGATCAGAATGCAGGTAAATGGTTATAAAAACATGGTACATAAAAAAATTTTCATTAAGAAAATTGTTAAGCGTCAATTGACCGAGATCAATTATTGTAGATGCTTCTTCAATGGAGTGACAGCCCTAGGCGTATCTTGTCCTTCTCGGGAATTTTCCTCCAACTCTCTCTTTTTTGGCCATGGTCTTCCAATTAACCACTCTTAGGGGACTGAAATCCATTTTAAGGCAGTCAATCTTCCACCCCTAGTTCTTGTTCTAATTTTTTGAGTAAAAAGATTTTCCGTATTGAACGTTTTTCGTTCATTCTAATAACGTATAGCCAGCCTATTTTATTTTTTTTTTGGATTTTTATACAGGGTGTGCCAGGACTACTAGGACAAACATCAAGAGGAGGTTGGGGACATCACAAGGATTTAGATTGGCACAGCAATCCATGGTCAGAAATCACGGTCATGGTAGTATGACCGGCACAACAGATGAAGAGACACATATCTGTAATTATCTTAAATATTTATTGGTCAATGTTGGGTCACTCTGGGAGTTCTAGTCACTCGTATCATACACTTCCTATGTATATTACCTCATAATGATCCATATTTACATAAATTGTGACATAAAGTGGTCCAGTGCATCTCTGGGGGGGGGTACCTTTCGGGATACAATATTTATGCTGCTCTTGCATTTCCAACGTGCCAATCCATAAATCAAGTGCACATCTGCCAGTTCGATGTATCTAAACCGTTCCTTACTGTTCTACGGGCGTTGACAGATCAAAAGACTGCGGTATAGCAAGCCTGTTTTCTCCAATGCTCTATTGAACAGCGCCACCTAACACCGAACGAAAACATTTCCAACTATATTTTTGCCATGCGAATCCTTTTGATGCCCCCTACCTCCCCAAAAAATTTGTCCCTATAATTCTGGAACTCCCTATATATTTGAAAACACTGGGTTACCTGAAGGCATGATAGAGTTCCAAATTTGAGCATCTGTGCCAAATGCCCTCAACTTGAGTTCATTGTCCAAGTTTGTGAAAATAATAATTTTCTAGAAAGTAGTAATTTATAAATCAGTAATTTAGTTTTCCTTTTAAATAAATTTGATCTTAAATGCCTCCTCAAGCCGTAACAGCATCTATTGGTAACCCCAATTGGCAGCTCCTTTGTATTTCATGGATGTGATATTCTTATTACTGTTGATCTCAGAGCTTGTATGCATAAAGTTATCAATTATTGCAAATTTATATGTACCAATTTACCGGTGAGTAGCAGTGGGTCTAATACCCTAGTGCACTTCATGTATTTGTTTTTCCCCCCTGATTAACAGTACAGTGTGAATTTTACCTGCCTCCTTTTCCAGGGCCAGGAATGCACGTTTCAGATCAGAAGGGGTTCTTCCAATAATATTTATAACATCAGCAAACATTATTGATTCTGAGATTTCTGAGCTGAACATACAATTTAAAATATAAAGTTAGCTTTTTAACGACCATTGTATGTTATGTATAATTAATATCCATTTTTACAGATAAAGAGAACGTGTAGCCCATGAATGAGTTTTGAGTTCTTCATTTTTTATTTTTTATTTACTTCAAAATAATTTTTAGATTTAACTTTAATATAGTAGACTTACACATATATTCCGCGAATGCATACACAATATTTATTTATAGTTCATGATCATAAGGATATAATTGCAATAATTTTGAATAATAAAATGTTTAGGAATTTGCTCATAAAACTTAATTTAATTGCTTAAATTTAATAGTTCAGAAAAAATTTTAATTTTAATTTAGTTTAGCTGAAGACAGACTTTAATGTAACTTCACATTTAACAATTGGCATTTTTTGTTCCAAAATGGTTACAAGAAAGAAAACGCTAATCAGTTAATTTATAAAACATTAACGTATAAGTTAAAAGTATCCCCATGAAACCGAAAATAAAATTTCTTCTTATGGGTGTTATTTTCCATGCCGTCAATGTTATTCCCTTTTCAGCCAACGTAATGAATCTTTGGTGGTTAAAGTTGGATCTTCCTTTGTCTTCAGGCATAGTTAAAGCTGTGGCACTTACTTCACTTGAAGCTTCTGCAACAGATGAAGCTGACGCCATCATAATCATGAGTAAAGCAAAACTTGTGAAAAAGTTATAATATGTTAAATAAGCGATATTTACCATGCTGGCTTCTAGAACCGCATTCAATGTGAAATACAAATCAAATGAATTGTAGATGAGCGTTGTAAATACAAGGAATCCAACTGTATCGTCAAACTTTTTGACTGCAGATTTAATTGCAGAGTAATCACGCAAAAGGTTTTCATAGTTAAATGATTTTTTCGTTAACAACGAGGCTCCAAATTGTTTTATAATACATTTTGTGTCATAGCAAACAACAGTATAATAAAAACCAAAAGATGTCATCGGGAGATAAAAAAATATGACAAAATACATTTCACAAGTTACTGACACTAGATTATGATATACATTTTCCGGGAAAGAATATCCAAAGAATTGATAAGAAATAGCTTGATACATATCTCCTGTGAGTAACCTATAAGTAAAGAGAGCAATTTCTAATGATATTCTTATAATGATAAGTACTTTTAACCATAAAATGTTATCCGAAGTTTTCCTGCTTTTTAAGTTCCTTAAAATCTTGATTATTTTCTTCATGTGCTTTATTTCCTTAATAAGAGTACATCGGTAAGTAATCTCAATGACGGCTATGGATACCATGAATAGCGAGAGAAGGACATTCGGAATATACGTGGCTACAGACAATACAATTATAAAATTAAAGACAGCTGTCAAGGCATTGAATGAAACAAGAAATACGAAGGAGCATCTTGTATATCCGTTTGCGTCAGAAGGAGATTTCAAAGGATAAATGCCAGAAAGTTGGAATAAAAAAAATATCCAGTTGTATATCGAGATGATATTTAGACACTCCATTATACTCTTATTATCAAATTAAATGCATAGGCTATATGAAGATCAAACACAAATTAATTTAAAGTATTTGCAGGTTGCTCTAAAGTTTGTACAAGGTGACCTCGCATCGATTTCCAGTATAGAAATAAGTTTTGTCTTAATTGAAGCTGAAATAGAATAATAATATGTATGATTGAATCAATAAAAATCTAACTACTTTTAATCAAATTACAATGATTTTAAAGCTTTCTAGATTGGTTTCTTTTATGTAGTCTTTCATTTCTTTTTCTTGTATTGTTGTTATTTTCTCCTTTTCTTTTTTGTAGTCTCGTTTGCATTAATACATTTTGGTTTTCGCTTAAAAATTGATTTCTATTTGTGGCTCAAAAATGTTTTAAGTAATCAAAAACATTTTTATTGATAATAGGAACATTTTATGTGTCTTATCAGGAAAAAGAAGTTGAGATGAAACATATAGGAATCATGCAATATATTTTTCCCCAACTACTTATTTTATAATTTTTTTGAAAGCTTTATGTTACATTTCGAAATTTAGAAATTGTTCATTTTGGAAATTGTCTTATGTTATTGCCTCAATTTTTTACATCCTAATGATTTACAATTTCCCACCACTTTTTTAGGGAATAGAAATTTAAAAAGGTATATTTTCTTGTCAAAATAATATTAAATAAGTTTTGTAAGAGGCAAAAATAATATCTAAGGGAGACTTTTTTAAGGGAATAACTATTTTTACCAATATATTGTAGAATGAAATCAGATAAAATTTGGATGTATTTGGAAAAAAAAAAACATATTTTTTGTTTGTACATTTGTTTTTACACCTAGGAACTTTTTGATTGTAAAGAGAACAAGTGGCATGGTTTTTGTCAACTGAGAAGTAAACTATAGTTCTTATGCTAACACAAACACATTTATTTGAAACACGATTACTACTAAATTATGCTCTTCAAATAAAGTTTACTCCGAGATGCGATGAAGAATCGAAAGAGAAGGAGAAAATAAATGTATATGTTATTGTTAAAGTGTATATATACACTGGTGTCCAAAAGTTAAGCGTAATTGATAATTATGTGAATAAAGAAGGAACTGTAAATCGGAATGGCGAGAAACGTGATATGCGAGTGTAAAATGGTTATAAAATAAGGAAGCAAATAAAAAGAATGATAATAATTAATTTTATTATCCAAAGTAGTAGTTTGAAAGAAAACTGAGCATATCAAGGATTCACACTTTAAAGAAAAAAAGAAAAAAAAACAATAAATAAAATACTGATGCTGCAGTTTAATAAGGCGTGTGGTCACCTATGACAGCCAGACACGCTGCACAGTGATTTACCATACTTGCTATCAGATGATGAATGAGTTGTGGGCTCAAACGGTTCCAAGCTTCTTGGAGAGCTCTCTTCAGTTCTGTAATGGAGCTTGGTGGATGCGAAAGGGCTGCAATTTGTCTCCTGAGCATATCCCATACATGCTCGATAGGATTTAAATCAGGGGAGTTCGCAGGCCACGACATGCGCTGGATGTTTTCCGTTTCAAGGAAGTCATCAATCAACACCGCTTGGTGACATGGCACATTGTCAACCATGAATATGAAGGCAGGAGCGACAGCACCTCGAAACAAGCGAACATAAGGCTCAAGAACTTCGTCTCTGTGTCTTTGAGCAGTCACAGACCCCGTGTCAAAGAAATGGAGGTCTGTGCTGCCGTTCATCATGATGCCTGCCCATACCATTACTTCCCTTGATGGAAAATGATGTCTTTCCGTTATGTTTCTTGGTTCAAAACGTGTTCCACGTTCTCTCCATATCGTTACCCGCCGAGAATCACTACTCAGACTAAACCGGGACTCGTCACTGAACATCACATTGGCCCACTCTCCCACACTCCAATGTTGATGTTTCAAACTCCAGTTCAAACGAGCGCGTTTATGCGCAGACGTGAGGAGAATGCAAACTGCTGGTCTTCTGGCATACAGATCAGCATGACTGAGTCTCCTGTAAACAGTTAGTCTCGAAATTCGTATTCCTGTGGCGACTGTGAGCGGCGAACCCAGTACTCTGGCAGTACTGCCTCTCTGTCGTCGCGCACTTATTACCAGATATCGGTCTTGGCGAGGGGTTGTGACTCTTGGTCGACCTGATACTGGTTGTCGGGTAACATCTCCCATTCTTTGAATCCTCTGCCACAGTCTTGAGATCACAGACTTTTCCACATTTAGAATTCGAGACACTTCGGTTTGGTGATCGTGAGGATTCCAGCATTCCAACGATTCTTCCTTTCGTAAACATGTACAGTTGGCGTCATTGTGCCATCATTCACCTTGTTTGATGGTTAACAACGTTCCTTCACACAGCAGTTGCACGAAACTTGTCTGAACTGCCTATGCTGCGTGAATCGGTTTCTCCGCGTTCCGACATGCGCCGGTGTTTCGCACAGGACGTAGTCGACTGAAAAGTTTTGCATAAACCCAATGTTTCTTCTTCACCCAATTAATATCCTCAAGAAATTTGGAATAATTTTACGAATATTTTCTCCATGTATTACGCATTTTACGATTTATGCTTAACTTTTGGACACCAGTGTATATATAATACTCAGTTATTTCATAGAATAATTAGGCATTTCATGAAATAACTAGGTACTTCATGAAATAGCTAGACTAGTCAGTTAAAGTATATAACAGATGAAAAATTTCATACTTTGCCTAGTTATTCAATGAAATAACTAGCTATTCTATTAATGAACTAATGAGTTTGAAGTGAAAAATAAGCATTTTCAAACTTATTTTATAAATTAATTTATTATAAATAGCTAAAATCTCTCGAAAAATACCTTTTATTCTTATAGCGGATGATTAATTGATAAATACAAGGGGTGATCAAATGAAAAGGTACGAAACGACACGGTGGGTGCAAATATAGACTTTATTCAAAATATACACCATAGGCCTGAGCACAACGATCCCACTGATGAACAAGCCGCAGGATTCCTTGTTCCCAGAATTCCTGAGGCTGTGACGAGACCCAGTCCTTCACAGTGTCCTTGAGTACGTCGTCCGAGTTGAAGCGCTTTCCTTTCAGGTGTTTCTTCAGTGGACCAAACACATGGAAATCGCAGGGTGACATGTCCGGACTGTAGGACGGATGGTCCAACGTCTCCCATTGGAACTTGTCCAGTTCCATTTGTGTGACTCTGGAGACGTGTGGACGCGCGTTATCATGGAGCAGAACCACACCCTCCGTGAGCAGCCCCGGTCTTTTGTTCTTGATGGACCTGCGTAGGCGTCGGAGTGTCTCACAGTACACATTGGAGTTAATGCTTTTTCTGTGCTCGAGTAATTCTGTGCTCGCATCATTTGGACGCCGCTTTTTATAAGAGCCTTTGCTCTCTCCTGCGCATGCGGGCACCCGCGCATGATCCGATCCCAGTCAGAGTCTCCAATGGCATCCCGAGATGTCTCGCTACATTCTCCCTTGGCGGAATATGCAAATATTTAACTGTTTCATTTTTATGTCGTTTCATACCTTTTCATTTGATCACCCCTTGTACTAAGGAAAAGCAGATGATATATATTTTATTACTGCACATATTGCTAACATTAGTTAAGGGGTCTAAGGGGTGTTAAAAATTTTTTTTTTCGAATTTTCGAAAAAAATATATCTTGTTCTTCATTTTTTTCTGAACATTTTGATACTAACCACGTGACAATACTCTAAAAACTTCGAAAGTTATTCAAAAAATTGCAAACAGCAATTTAGTCATAACAACTTTTAAATGGACACATGCCACGCCCATTTATTTTTAAATTCATGCATACCATTTATTTTTTGTTTTTAATAAGCCTCATGAAATATTTTAAGCGCTTGAGTTGATCAGAAGGAAGCCTGCAACTCAACACATTCATTCTGCTGTGTTTTGATTCTCTTGTGTTTACTTTAGTACACGTTTTTTTAAAACGCTTATCTAAAGCGAAGATTTTTGTTGTTTTATTTTGAAAAAATCGTTGGGCAATGTGCCCCAGGAAAAGATTTAGTGGAAATAAATATTTAAAGGTAAGTGACTCACATGTTACAGATATTAAACATACGAAGAAGTGTGTAGAAATGAAAAGTACAAGTAAGTGTGCCGAAATGAAAAATGCTTCTAGTAAAAAACTTTCAGGAATTCTGACTTCATTAAAGTCAAATCTTGTTAAGGTAAGTGAAAACTTCAAAGAATATCGTATTTTTTGATTTTATTTAAACCTTTAGCTCTATTTTGTCAGTATCATGCTGTTTAAAATGTCATAAACCATTAACAATTAATGAAAAATCCACTCGTGGTTTATGTTCGAATTTTGAAATACATTGTAAAAAATGTGGGAGTATTTGTACTTTTTCAAGCTGTGAAAACATTGGGA
This sequence comes from Trichonephila clavata, assembly GCA_019973975.1. Taxonomy (NCBI): domain Eukaryota; kingdom Metazoa; phylum Arthropoda; class Arachnida; order Araneae; family Nephilidae; genus Trichonephila; species Trichonephila clavata. The sequence continues at coordinate 9,910 of BMAO01019404.1, forward strand.
ATAAAAATAATGCTCCAGAAATTAACAGAAGATCTATTTTAGCAATGGGATGCATAGGTCAAGGTTTAGAGTCATTAAAAACCTTTTGTTCTGTAATGAGTCTTCCTAATCCTGTTGAACAAAAATCATATGATGTTATTAATAATAAACTTTCACTTGTTATGAAGGAAGTCGCCGAAGAAAGCATGAACAGGGCAGCTGTCGAAGAAAATTCTTCGTTACCTGATAACATTTTAACGGTAAGTGGTGATGGGACCTGGAAGACGAGAGGACATTCATCGTTGATTGGAGTATGTACTCTAATAGGGAGCGAAACAGGTAAGGTTTTGGATCGGGAAGTGTTGTCCTCATTTTGCAAATGAAGCGACAGTTATAAAGGGGTAAAGTTTGGTATCAAGTACAATAAATTGCAAAGAGCGCATAAGATTTCATGTAGAAAAAATTATTCTGGCTCTGCTGGTAAGATGGAGGTTGACGGGATGTTGAGGATTTTTAATCGATCAGAAAAGCTTCACGACCTGAAATATTCGAACTACATAGTAGATGGCGACACAAAAACATTCAATGCCCTTTCTGAAAACAATCCATACGGCTATGACCATCTTATTCAGAAAATAGAATGTGTAGGCCATGTGCAAAAGAGAATGGGTACAAGACTTAGGAAGCTTAAATTAGTATATGGTAAGAAGAAATTATCTGATGGTAAAACTATAGGCGGTAAAGGTAGGTTAACTGATAGTTTAATTGATAAGCTTGCGCATTACTATGGTAATGCTATTCGATGCAATTCTACTAGTGTAAAGGAAATGCGGAAAGCCATTTGGGCTGTTCGGGGTCATTCTTGCAGCACCGATGATGAACCGATGCACTGATTTTGTCCTACAAATCCAAATACATAGTGTAAGTATAATGCCGCAATTAATAATAATTTACAAAATTATAAACACAAACCCTCAGTTGCGAAAGCTGTTCGAGATGTAATTAAGCCTGTATTTGCAGACTTATCTCATCTGGCACTCCTGAAGAAATGCTTAGGAGGTAAGACACAGAATCCTAATGAAAGTTTAAATTCATTAATCTGGAAGTTTTGTCCAATGACGATTGATTCTATCCTTCAGATTGCAGAGATTGCTGCAAATCTAGCAACCAGCATTTTTAATGATGGAAATCAAATACTTATTACTATTTTAGAGAAGTTTGGCTTAAAAATTAACAAAAATGTTTGTGTGTTCCTGGCTGAACGTGACAATCGTCGAATCTTTACGTCAAGAAAGAGGAGCTCAACGTCATCGTTTGAATCTCGCAGAGATTAAAAAAATTAAAAAGAGTACAGAAATTGAGCTGTTTGGGCAACAGGAAGGCATATCCTATGATCCTGGAGCATTTTAGCATGTAAGTTTTAAAATTTATTTTCTCAAATTCAATTTAAAACTTTAAAGCCTTTTTTCTCAGTTTGTGTTTTTTTCACTTACGCGCATTGCGTTTCAAAAACTATCATACTTTGATGCATAAAACTTTACAGAATTATAAACTCTATCATAATCTTTAAATCCTAGCTATTTATAGTATTACATATTTGTAATTTTTTGAAAAATTTAAAAAAAAATAAATTTTTTGAAAAAAATTTTAAAAATGTACTTTTTTTATTTTTTAAAAATATTATTTTTTATTCTTTTTATATCTAATCGCTACCATCTAATAAGGATATATTTGACTTTATAAATCAACTTATTGCTAGTAATTAGAATTATTATTTCAGAAAATATCATGCGCGTCGTAAAACTTACTATTTGTTTCTTACAAAAAATTTTCTTATATTTATGTGCTTATTATTTTTAAAATTATGATTATATTTTAGACATTTTATACTTTTTTGAAGCTTTATTCCTTTATAAAAAATGTGTAAAAGAATCAAATTATTTCATTTTAACCTCAAAGAATTATTTCTAGTCGAAAATTGTTCATATTTTGTGCTCTCGAAACATTTTTAACACCCCTGAGACCCCTTAAACAGAAAGGGGAAAAGAGAATATGCTGCACAGAAACAGTTATATTTTAGTGTTATAATAAAAAATACATGCTGGGAAAAACTGTTGTTTCTTAAAAACACTATGTAAACTTTTTCAAAAAAATATTAGTTTTTATTTTATATGAAATACCTTTATTTTAAATTTTCATTATTAATTAGAACAAGGATTGCTGGTGTGACATTTTGAACTGCATTACTTTTTTTTTTGAAACAAGCACTCGTTTTACTATTACTCATTTTTTACGAGCCATTTTAAAAAACCTTTTTTAGCGCGTTTTTCACGTAGTGAAACAAAAGCGCTATTAGGACGCAAATTTCGTCTTCGCCTTCGTTCCATATTTTGTCGTACCTTTTTCTCAGCCAATAAGCAACCAATTGATCTCGGGTTTTCGGCATTTGGTCGCATTTGTGCCCTAGATGAGCCGAATCATATTTAAATATTCCCATAGTTTTTCCAAATTTTCCTATTGTAAAATACAACACGTGAAAAACGCACTAAAATTACTTGGACATGCCAATGATTGATATCCTGTTTTAACAAAGGCTCGTGAAAAAATGTGGCTTATGTCAGGTGCCTCAACTTTGAGCTGTTGCAACACATCGAAGCATTGTGTCAATGTTCGGAATTTCTTCAATGGAAATTAATTCTCCCTCACATATACGGAACTGAGATCTATAGTACAATTGTTTTCATTTGTTTTACTTAATCGGAAAAATCCTTCCCTAAAGCAATAAGGGGTTCAAAATTAGATAACTAGAATCGATTCAAATAACTTTTGAGTGTGGTATTTCATACTTTAATGATCAAATAATCGTTATTCTATAGAATACCTAGTTAAATCGTAGAGTTCTATAATTGTATATACTTTAGCTGACTTGTCTAGTTATTTCATAAAATACCTAGTTATTCTATGAAATAACGGATTTCACACTTTAAACTTTAGTTACTTTAAAAGTAACTAAACTCTAAAGTAACTAAACTAGTGTATCTAAACTCTAGGGCAAAACTTTAAGGGGTGATAATACATATCAAGACAAACAATATTAAATAAGAAACTTAGGGTCCCAAACGTCTTCCAAAGGAGATAGGCGCCATTAAAGTTTAAGATCCGAAATTTCAAATGATTATAAAAAACGAGAAAATGGATCGGTTCACTAGCGGCTTTAGATAAAATTATTCTTTTTGTCGGTATTTTCTTAAAAAATAAATATTTAAGATAAAGTTAAGCAAATGTCGATAGAGGACGCTTTAGGCTTTGGAGTAACGAACAACTATTTTTTGCCGTTATTTTTTGTATCACATTAAATACTCTGAAAAGCTTAGACTTAGACTTAAATTTTGAGCTCAAAATCTGATTCGTTGAGTGCGGTTAAGCGGAATTGTGTTCAGGAGTTTAAATTTGAACCTCCCTCCTCCCCTGGACACAGTTCAGTTATTCACGATCTTGGATATGCTCGATCGTAGACTAGGCAGCAACTACTACCCACTAAACATAAAATAAAAGAGAGAGGGATGACAAAATTAAATAAAATAGTTATTCATAACAGACATGAGCAATTTCTCCACGCAAAATACCCGATTACAGAAATTACCTGATTTGAATGCAAAGTGTAGTACACAAGGATTTATATGTATGGTACTAACTGTATGTAAGGATGTAAAGTGCTATAAAAGCTCTGGTCATCATGTTTTCGTTTTTGATGGCTGTATGGATGACCAGCTACGCTAACCATGAAATGGCTGATATCCATTTCATTTACGATGTTGCGGATGGGAATGTCCTGGAGGCCCGGCGATTGTACGGGGAACGGCTTCCTTCGAGACGCTTTCCAAACTGAAAAACCTTCGAACGCTTGCATCGCCGTCTCAGAGAAACCGGTTTGTTTGTCAGTGGGATGCACGACTCAGGGCGTACCAGGAGTGCGAGGACACCGGAACTTGAAGGGCATGTGTTGCTTGAATTTGAGGAGCAACCGGGGACAATTACGCTGACAGCATCCACCGCCGCAAATAAGAGCAACATGATGGTTTGGCAAAGGTTGGGAGCCGAAGACCTTCGACCCTATCATGCGCAGTGTGTGCACGCCTTGAAAGCAACCAACCATCAGCCACGTGTCGATTTTTCACGATGGTTCCTCCAACGATTGGCTGTGCAACCAGACTTTGCCACACACGTGTTATTCACCGATGAATGCAGTTTCAGTCGGGAAGGCATTTTCAATGCGCACAATGCACACAACTGGACGGACAGTAACCCACACGCTATCAGTCTCATTCACACCAAGGGCGTTTCAGCGTCAATGTGTGGGCTGGAATAATCCACGATCATTTGATCAGACCATATCTTCTGCCAGGGCACCTGGACGGTGGAACGTATCTGGTATTCCTACAAGAGGTGCTTCCAGTTCTACTGCAAAGTGTTAGGCTTGTATGTGGTTCTAACATGACGGTGCGCCAGCACATTTCAGCGCAAAAGTGCGAAGTGCATTGGATACAGCATATCTAGGGCGATGGATTGGACGGGGTCGTCCGGCACGCTCCCCTGACTTCTCCTGCCTAGACTTCTTCCTCTAGGCCATATGAACAGTCTTGTTTAGAGAAGTCCGTCGACACCAACGAGGCCCTGATTGCGTAGCAGGCGATATCCGGGAGATGCCCGAAGTATTTGCTAATGTTCGACAGCCCCTCCTCCGGCGGTGTGAGGCCTGCATCTTTGCTGGTGAGGGCTCCTTCGAGCAGTTTTTGTAATTCCGCAAGAAAGTCATGCATGTACCATTTTCTACGTGTCATCATTCATTCAACTTTCATTCATGCGCACTACGTGCGTACATCAAATTGTTTCTTTTTATTTTAAGCGGAGAAATTTCTCATGCCTATTATGAATACATTTTTTAATTTTGTTATACCACTCTTGTTTATTTTACGTTTAGTGGGTAGTAGTTACTGCCTAGTCTACGACCGAGCATCTAAGATAGTGAATAACTGAACTGTGTCCAGGGGAGGAGGGGGGTTCAGATTTCCCCTCCTGAACACAATTCCGCTTGCGCTACTTAACCACACCCAAAGAATCAGATTTTGAGCTCAAAATTTAAGTCTAAGCTTTCGAAAGCATTTAATGTGATACAAAAAGTAACGGTAAAAAATAGTTGTTCACTACTCTAAAATCTAAAGCGTCCTCTATCAACATTTGCTTAACGTTATCTTTAAAATTTATTTTTCAAGAAAATACTCACAAAAAGAATAATTTTAGCGAAAACCGTCAACGAATCGACCCATTTTTCCGTTTTCTATAATCATTTGAACTTTCGGACCCTAAACTTTAATGGCGACTATCTCTTTTGGAAAACGTTTGGGACTCTAAGTTTCCTATTTAATATTGTTTGTCTTGATGTGTACTATCACCTCTTAAAGTTTTGCCCAAGAGTTTAGATACACCTAGTATACCAGAAGTTAAATTTCCACATATTTTTCAACTCCTAACTTCCATAAAAGACAAATGCTTTTAAATTTCTTAAATTTATCAATATCTTTTTGTACAGTTGTAGAAATGTTTTATCGCCAAGGTCTATTCTCTCTAATTCGGGGTGTTTTCCATCTAGCCAAATTGGTACTTTAAGTTGGATCAACGCCTCAATGCAAGGGAACGTCACAACCAGACAATGTATTTATTGCCAATGAGTTAAATGATTGTAGATGAGAGTAGATGTTAACTTTGAACTTTCCTCAAATTTAAAACTTTTATTGAATTAGTACTAAACGGAGATTATATTATAATTTTTACCCAGTAATCTGTATAAATACTATTTAAAGGGTTACTTTTAAGATGGACGAGATAGAAACAGTTTGCTTGATTCGTATTTAAGTTTTCTTAAGAAAATAGATATATTATTAATGATTATTTTTATATTTTTAGATATATTGATGATTTAATTCTTATTGGTTAAAATAATGAATTTATTTCTAAAATCCTTTATAATGAATAGATTCTAAAATCCTCCCAATTTTCTCTGTCAAAATGAAACAAACCCATTTAATACCTTACCTTAAAATGACCTTAATGTAAATTCGAGTTTTATGGAAAGCATATTAAACAGAATGAAAAGAAAGGATTTCCTCATAAAAATTACTTTAAATGTTTAAGTCTAATAATTAAAAACAATTAAAATTATTTTAACTTTAATGAAACCTTAATATTAAAGAAGTGACGTTTTTGTATTAAACTAGGTATAAAAAATGAAGGAAAAAAATTAATCGGTCAAATATATGAAAAATAAAGCAAAAACTATCCTTATGGTACCGAAAATAAAATTTCTTTTTATGAGAGTTATTTTTCATGGCTTCGGTGTTATTTTATTTTCGGCCAACGTGATGAATCTTTAAAGTTTAAAGTTCAATCTTCCTTTGTTTTCAGGTATAGTTAAAGCCATGGAACTCACTTCAGTTGAGGTTTTTATAACCAAAGACGCTGACACCGTCATAATCATAAATAAAGCAAAACTTGTGAAAAAATTGTAATATATTACAACGGGATGTCTTAACATGTTTGCTTCTAGAATCCCATACAATGTGAAAAATAAATCCCATGAGTTGAACATGAGTGTTGTGAATACAAGAAATTCCACTAAATTGTCAAACTTTTTGACTACTTATTTAATTACAGACAAATTAGGGAAAAGGCTTTCACATTTAAATGTTTTTTCCATTAGCAAAGAGGTGACAAACTGTTTCATGATAGATTTTCTATCATAGCAAACAGCAGTGTAAAAAAATCAAAAAGACGTCTTCAGCATAGAGAAAAATATGAAATAATACATTTCACAAATGATTGATAATACGTTATTATACACTTTTTCATGCAAAGATTTTCCAAGGAATAGATGGAAAGCATCGCAATACATATATCTCTTCTGAGTAATCTATAAATGAATGCACCAATATGTAATGATATTCTTATGATGATAAGAACTTCCAAACAAAAGGTATATTTGGATTTTTTTCTTTTGTTTTTAAATTTCCGAAAGTCTTTATAATCTTCTTTACGCGGTTTGTTTTCTTAAGAAGAATACAGCGGTGTGAAATCTCAATAAATGCAACTGCTGTCACTAATAGCGACTGAAGAGTATCCGTTAAAAGTATGGTAACAGACAATAATACCATTAAGAATTTTTTTCCAATGGGCTGCAGATTGTTATTTACCATTACAGACCTGGTATATTCCCCGGAGTTGTATCCCTTTTAAATGAGGCACCATATATAGGTGGGAGTGCCAATACCGCAATGTAATTTTAACACCCAGTTTCCTCCCCAGAGGGAGGCACCTCAGATTTTATGATGCAAAAATACCATTAAGAAGTAAAACGCGGTAATCATGGCAATGAAGGAAAGAACATAGGAGGAGCATCTTTTATAGTCATTTTCATTTAAGCAGATTTCAAAAGGATAATTTGGAGGTAAATCGAACAAAAATATCAGTTGCATATTGAGACCATATTTAAACCCTTCTTATGATACATTAAAATCAGAAACTAAGTTGATTAAAATTTTCAGGTACTCTAAATTTTTACACGTTGACCTTGCATCGATTTCTCTACGAATATGTTTTTTATTGCTCTATCCACATAAAAAATGAAAATGTATAATTCTATTAACAAGGCTAATGACTTCTAGTCAATTTGTCACTGCTGTTAGGTTTTTGGTGTAGTTTGGGACACCGAATCAACAGACATTGATATAAAAATAATCACTTTTATTTCGGTTCCACTAATTTACGATCAATCAAGATGATAAACTGAGGGAGCAATCTATTTATATAGCTATCTTAAGTTCGCAAGACAAATAATTGAACACTTCTCTGAGTGTGATCCGATTAAAGAGCAACCGTCAGATTTCTCCTGGTATGACTATAATCCATCTAAATATTTTCTCTCTTTCACCAAGGTTTCCTAAAGCTATTTCACCAATCTAACTTTCTTAACGGTATAATGTTTTTAAAATTATTTCTTGTCTGATTTTAAAAGCAAATATTACACCACTGTTTAAATAACGTCGGAAGTACCAAAAATTTTTTACCCCCCCCCCCGTCCTTCAATCGTGTAATTAGCGAAATAAACAACTCACAGGGATAAAACAAGTATTTTAAGGTTTTTAATTAATATCTTTTTTACTAATTGCAATATCGGAATATAAATGGTCAAAATGGCTTCCTCGCATAAAAAAAGTCGCACTTAGAAAATACGCCAATTATATTTTGAAATTCATCAGAAAGTATTTCCATAACAAAATAAATAGTTAAATTACACATGGAAACATTTTAAAAACATTTAGTTTCTCATTGTATACATGGAGAAATTTTCCAAATGCACATACATAATTCATTGTTACTCGTCGTAAGCCAAAGCGCTCATCTTCCTGTGATGAATTAGTTCAAAATCGCTTTCCTCACTTGAAGATACAATTTCAATTGACTTATTTTTTGGCACCATAATGTAAGAGATAAATTTTTACGACAAAGTGTTTGATCAGTTGCTTGCAAATGTCACGATAACCAGATATGCATGATCGAAGCTCTTTTTTGAAATTTCATACACCTTTCGGGATTGGTATCTATTTTGAAAATGCTTTTTAATTTGATGGAAAGATGTATCCCTGCATATATTTTATCTCCTCT
>BMAO01019405.1:0-14734 GCA_019973975.1 Trichonephila clavata
TATATATATACCCCGATTTCTTGTTTCAGATAAAATTACTTTTTTTAAAATTTATTGTAACTTTTAAATCATATTAGAGTCTCTAAGATAATTGTAGTATGTTTACAATCTTATTTTATTAATTCTATTCTTTTCATACTTTTGCTAAGTGCTATTTTCAGTCATTGCTTTGTTTTGAAATTGTATTGTATCCAGAATCTGGCAATAACTTTTATTGTTCTCAGATTTAGCGCGGGCTCTGCATTTCTGTATGCAATTTTTAGGTAAATTATCTTTTTCTTATAATGGATTTAGATTTCCTATCTATTATTTCCATTTGGTTTTTGCTCGGTATTATAAACAGAAAGGGGGAAGGTTGGCTGGCCAAAAAACATGTTCAACCTCCTTTTATACAGAGAAATTTTTAAGAATTTTTTTGTATACAAACTGTTCTAAGTCAACAATGTTGATAATACTGTAGCATCCATTCTTTTATATTTTACAATGTTATTTACTTTTTCATATCTTCTTTTAAATTCTGTTGTCTGGTTATCTAGCAATTGATATTCTTTTAAGTATTAATCATGTTAATTCATCACTCTCTTGTAGAGACATTTTGATTATATATATATGTATATATATATACACTCATGTCCATAAATTAAGGATAATGAAGTTCAGACAAAGAAAGAGACAGAAGCAAAACAAATTTGACATATTTGTAAAGTCTATTTATTAAACAAAAGGTAAAGAGCAAAAAAAGATGATATATGTTTGACATAATTAATTAAAATTGCGATTTTTACTCCCTGGAGCAAATTTCAAAAAAGAACCTATTTACAAAAAACAGTATAACATGGTTAGTATGGTGGTTTATACGGAGTATGTCTGTAGGACGATGCAATACAGGCCTTACAACGCCTACGCATGTTGAATATCAAATTACCAATCAGATCTTGGGGAATATTACACCACTCATCAAGCAATGCCCTCCTAAGTGCCGGTAGACAGGTGGAAGAGGGTGACGGGCTACAATTCGTCAACCAAGCATATCCCACACATGCTCTATTGGATTCAAGTCCGGTGAGTATGCTGGCCAATCCATACACGTGATATCCTTCGATTGAAGGCATTCGTCTACAATGTTTTCACGGTGAGGACGCGCGTTGTCATCCATAAACAGAAATTCAGCACCCATGGCGCCTCAAAACAAACGTACATGTTGTTCCAGAATGAAATCCCGATAGATGTGGCCTGTCATCGTTACACTCTGAACATGCAGGTCATTTCTGGAACCAAGAAAAATTCCTCCCCAAACGAGCCATCCTGCAACACCGTAACGGTGTCGTTCAATGGTGCTCTTTTGGTGGTAAGGAGTACCTGACACTCTCCATATGAAAGTCCGGCGAGAATCAGACTGCAAACTTAAATTGGATTCGTCGGAAAACATCCACAAGACCACTGTTGTGGTGTTCACAATGCATGTTCACTACTCCAGGTTAATCACAGGCAACAGTGAGTTGAATTAAGGGGAACTTATCTGACAGGCCTACTAGCATATAGACCAATATTCCCTAAGTGTCTGTACCCTGTCTGACTTGAAACTGTCGTACCGGCAGCTGAAGAGAGCTGACGAAATAGGTCTGATGCTGTGCTCCGTCTGTTTCTTTTGGCAGTAACTGCGAAATACTGGTCCTCATTCGGCTTTGTAACGCGGGGGCGATCTGTGCTGTAACATCTACTCACATTACCATTATCTTGAAATCCTTGCCAAAGCCTGGAGATGACATTTTGTGCGATGCGATTCCAAGTTTCTCGGATACTTTCAGCTGGGTACGTCCACATTCCAGTCGTCCGATAATTTACCACGTAAAAAATCCTCCAAATGCTTCCTCTGTGCTATAACTATGCGGTTATTGCACTGAAAGGCTTTTAAAGCGCTTGTGAACAATTTTACTTCTTTGCCACTATTCCTTATATACCCCTCTCTTACACTCTCGTCATTTTGACGTGCTATCCGTGCCATCTGGTGGTTTCCTGTAATTTGCATATTCTTCTTCAAGATGTGTGTGATAATTCTGCGGGTGAAATTTTTATTTTAGAGTTCAATTTCTGTGTGATTCTGAATTATCCTTAATTTACGGACATCAGTGTATATATATATAACGCAAAACGCAACTCCTTGAAGGAAGCATAAGAAACCCTATGAAATTTACATAATGCATTGGCTATGATGAAATATGCAAATCATTAGCATTGTAGAGCAGATGCACATCACCGAAAAACGTAGCGCCTCCCGTAAGCGCTATACATGAGAAAATAGATTGGTTATTTGAAGTACAGCAATTATTTTTTCATGCGTTTTTCTTTTTGAGTAAGCTGTGTAGTTTTGGGCCGTTGAAGACATAAAACGGTTCATTGACAAAGTTTCTGATTTCGACCGAGAAGAATATTATCCTATAGGGAATGTGGATCATCCTAGAAAAAATTCGGCCAATATGTTGAACGAAACCAAACAACTGTGATGCGGATCATAAATCGCTGGATGCAGGAGAAAACGATGGACCAACGGACAGATTGCACTCATATCGTTACACCACTGCCCGTGATGACAAGCGAATTGTGCGCATTAAGGTATTGCACAGCCTCACCATGAATCAATTCACAACAAATCCAGTCCGTTACGCATCATTTGTTCCCTGTTCGTACTATTTGATGCAGTATGCTGAGCGGAATGTCCGCAAGGCGTTCATTGCTTTGTTTACTATTTACTGGTAACCACAGTCGTTTGCACCTCTAATGGCGTGATGAAAGGCGAACATCGGCAATGAAATGGAACGATATTGTGTTTACTCACAAGAATCCCGCTTCCGCATGCAGCATCACCATGGTTGGATTAGAATTTGAAGACACCGTGGTAAGAGGCTTCTGAGCTGTTGCTTTATGCATCGCCGCACTGGTCATGCATTCAGTCTCATGTTTTGGTATGGCAATGGATTTCACTGACACACCCTTCTAGTACGCATTGCGCGATACGCGGAACGGCCAATGCTATATCTCTGATGTGTTGTAGGTAGTAGTCTTCAGTGCTTGCTATCGGTCATTTTCCAACACATTACCGCCTGACCACACGGGATACGAAAAGTTCAAGAGTTTTGTTTACCCATCAGATTGAATTGCTTTATCGGCATTCTTGTTCTTTTAAACTGTCACCAATGGAAAACGTGTGGTCCATGCTTGTACAGCAATTGACCCAGGACACGAACAAATGATTCACAACAACGTTTCATTGACCCCCAAACATTTTCAAACGCGCCTGGCATGTCATGTGTAATGCCTGCGGCTTCTTCTATTCGTGCAAAAGGTCCATTTCATTGTTTACGGTGGTCTCATTCTATAATGATATTCCTTGATTAACCAGAAATGAATCCAAGGGTACCATTCTCTATTATTCCACCCGTAAAGGGTTCGTGGTATCACGAGGAAAACATTTTGTACAAATACTACTTCTGCTACAACGCAGGCATCCAAAAACATTTCATTATAAAGGTAATGTAGAAATATGTGTAAATGACATAAAAAAATATTATTATGACAAAAACTATCCAAGTAATACTGCTCAAAAATATTAAGGAAAGGTAACAGGAGCTGTGGTATCGACTATGAGCTGTCGAAGCTAATGCATATATATTATACATAATGATAAATATTTCTTGATAAAAGTAGGATCAGTATAAATAATTGATAGAGTATCAGAAGCAGGAAGTCCTTTTTTGGAACTATGTAAGAAAGTTAAAAGTCACTGTCCATCATCTTTAAAGCAATCCTGGAGGGAAAAAAATGACAGAAAGAATTTATGAACAGTAAAATCCACTTCTTAAGGCTATATTTGTTATATTATTTGGGAACCAGAGGAACAAAATTGAGACACTATTTTAACTAAATATATATGAAAGTAAGAATACAGTTTATACATATATATTTTACAATAGTACATATATATTATAAATATAATATAATAGTTTTTTCTAATGTAAGTATAAAGCAAATATATTAAAATAAAAGTTCATTACAATTTGATTCTTATCTATCTGGAATGAATTTGTATTTTGTCTTGTACACACACTTCCTTCATATTAACATAAACATTCCTTTCAATCGAAATTAAGGAAACATTCTTTTTTTTTAAAGTTTTCATCATTATTGGCTTCTGAAAATATATGTCTGGAATAAATGAATAAAATTTTTATTTTTTATAAAAACAGCGGATATTATTTTATTTAAAAATTATTTCATTAGGATTATAAATATGAATATTTTTTTCTCATTCTAATGACAAAAGAGAATACATCGGTATTAATTTTATATAATGATATATTTTCAAATGTTAATTGAGTGGTAAGTAGAATTTTAAAATTGCAACTTTATTTTTAAAAGAAAATTTTAAAAAAATATTAAAATATGATTTTTATTTCATTGTAGGTATTTTTAATAATTCGAAATTTTCTTAGTAATTAACTATTTTTAATTGCATATAATATATACTTAGGTCTGATAATTTGTTTCTGAAATAGATAAATCGTTTTATATTAACTAGATAAAGATAAAAAAAAAACGAAGACATGTTAACGTTTTGTTCAACTTTCATGAATTTCAGTATAACCAGTTCACATATATATTTATTATATACAAGCGGTCAGATAAAATATCCCATAACTTCTTTAATTAATATAATGTATTCTGGTTTTTTTTTCTAGAATTATAAGGTGTTTCTTATAATTTAAAAAAAACATCTTTAAAAACTTTCCACTAATGTAGAAATCAACACGTATATTTTTATTGGTTGTTATTTAAAGCATAAAAACATTTTAGTCTGTTTTTGTATGGAAAAAAGCTTTTTAGGCATTGCTTCGAGAGAGATTTGCAAATATTAAAAGAAAAGTCTTAAAAAAACAATGAAAAAAATTAAGATTCGTCACGATTTATTAAACATAATTTTTTTAAACTTATTTGTAGCAAAATGAGGAATTTAAGAGAAATGTTTTGAAGCGAAATTAAACTAGTTTTAGGCAAGAACTGAATACAACTTACACAGAATAGCTTTTAAAGTTATTTTCAAAAAGGTAAAACAGCAATATAATAAAGGTTTGAAAGTCATCTGACATTTATTTATAAATCCTCAATTTTTTTTATCGTCAATGATATGTAACTGCATTTAATACATTTTAAGTAAAAAATTATTGTAATTACTTACCCGTTTACTCATATAATTTAGTTTTTTCTTCTTTAATGCATGTTTGCTTAAAATGTTTTATATACGATTTATTGCATATAAGCATAGATAAGCTTTGGATGTATGGTATCTTAAGTTGCATATACTTTACAAATTATTATGCATTTTATTAATTTCTTAAAAAAATAAGTTTGTGTCTTGAAATTTAAAGCGTTTTTGAATTACAGATTGTTATATACATACAACCATATTGCTGAAATTTGATAAAAATAATGTGGTTTAAGGCGATATGGTACCATCTTCACAATATTTTTATTTTTAATATTTGACATTTGTTTTTAATTGTATTTATAAAGGTTAATATTTAATAATAATTCCATACAAAAAATGTTTAATTTGTTGCAAAATGTTTGTAAACTTTTAATTTTCTTAGCTTTTTTAAGCATTTTTTAATCCTAAGGCTTTTTTAAATATGTCTCTTTTCTTTCAAATTTTTTTTCCAAGTACCTTATATATACTACATAAAACTGTGCATGGTATTTTTTTTTGCTGATGCTCATTAATTTTTTATTGATTTTTTTATAGTTAAACTTCCAAAAATTCCGAAAAAAAACATTGATTTCGAATTTGAAATTTTTTAGAAAAAGTACTAAACATGTTAGAGCTAATTCCATACACAGTTTTACAAAACTACATTTCAGAACATGTATACAAAATTTCAAACCCATACTTCAATTATCAAAAAAGCCTTAGGGTTTTGAATAACAGTATATGGTACAAAAAACTTGACACGGAGAAATATGAGTTTGAAGTTTTCATTCCATGAATATAGCATAATATAATATTCATCGAATAGTCTGAAACTTTTATGAAATGATAATTAGCTTATTTAAAACTACTTAGCATAAAATTTTGCACAAATGTAGAACAAGTATAACAAATGTAGAATGTTCTATGTATTCATTATGTGTATACTGCTATAATGAATATACAGAAAAAAATGAATGAAAGATCAATATTTCATAAAACTTTATCTTAATAATTAAAAAAAAAATACACACATTTCAGAGCTAATTCCATGCTCAGAGCTAACGCACACATGTACAAAACATTTTTATGCCTTTATTTTTTTATTTCCATGATTTTAAAAGCCTTCACATGTTGAATATTGTACAGGAATAAAAGCAAAATCAAATAAAATTTTAGCCGCCTCATCCGGTATATTGGTCTGTGAAGCTGACTGCGGTGTCGTAGAGACTGGGTTTCGAATCCTGGAGAAGGCATGGATGTTTGTGTTGTAATCCTTTCTTCTGTCTGTGTGTTAAACATTGATGGTGCCCGGGGTTTATGAATGTTAAACAAAAAAAAATAACATTTTATAGGTAAAATACATCAAAATCTAAGAACTGTATATGTGCATTTGTTTAAATAAATATATCACCAAAAACAAACACATAAAAATTGGTGAGTTTTTCTATTCTTGTAAATTAGATTTTTAATTATCTGAGTTATCAAAATGAGATTTAGTATTTGTGATTTCTGAGAATCCGTTTTTAAGTTTTAATTTCATTCATAATAATATAAAAAGCACGCACAACTTTTAAATCTTGACCAAATCCATTTGATCTTCAGTAAATAATTCACAACCTAGAATGTTTGCATAGATTGTACAGTTCTTTTCTGAAAATGATTTATTACTGCATATATAATGTCAATCTCATTGATGCGCATTAGAAAAATATTTAATTCAAATTTTAAAAGGCTCTTTTCTAGCAGATAATCTGAAATGTAGGCGTGGTAGATGCTGTTTAGCATCAAACATTGCTCTATTACTTAATGAAAAATGCAGGTAAAGCTTTGAAATATTACAAGCATATTTTTAAAGATTCGGGGTGTCAAAAATATTCTCTTCAATTCAGCCAATAAACATTTTTTCGATAGTTTAATGATTTTTAGGGTACCATATCGCCTTAATCCAAATTTGATTTTAAAACAAGTAAAATCTTTGAAATTTTCTACTTAAAATCACGGTAATTATTCAACTAAAAATAAATAAGATAATAATGAATTAGTACAGGAGTATGTCATCAGTTTTTGGAATCATACTTTTTTTCTTGAAATATAGAAGCATTTATCTTCTATTAAAAATAAGTTATATAGAATAAAAAAAAGGTTTTCCGATCAGAAAATTTATAGATTACCTTGTTTGCTACTAATTACATAAAATTAGTATTAACTGCTAATTTGCCAGAGAATTTACTTTTTTTATATATTTACTATTCAGAATATTATAAAAAAAATCAATATTCTAAATAAAAATTAGAAAGTTGCTTATATTTTATATTGCTGTGTATGTGCCGCCTAAATACATGTTTCGTAAAAGTTTATTATTTTTATTCCTGATAAATTACTTTTTACAAAACGAGTTTTTCTTTGAAATTCATATGAGATAACAAATTGGAAAAGGCGTTTTTTTTTTAATTATATAAAATTATTGAGATTAAATATATTCATCTTCAGTTATACATTACTAGACCTGATAAAAATAAATTAATTGATGGATATTATCAAGTCAACTATTTTAGCATTTTAGTAATACAGCAGAACCTTCTGTAAAATGTCAAATTATTTTAATGAAATAGGTTTTAGAAAGTACACATATATTAAATGTCTCTTATAATATTTATGTAAAATCCACTAGAACGTAAAATTCGAACGCATTAGATTAGCCTCTATCAAACAATTGTATACATTTTTGAGAAAAAAAAACTCACTTTATTTCTGTCAAATATATAAAATAGTAGACGAAAAAAGAAATGCATTTGAACTGTGTTAAACGTACTATACGAGATATTTTAGAAAGATATTATGAGTACATATAATATATATATAATATATATATATACATAATATATATAAATATATTATATATATATATATATATATATATATATATATAATATGAAATTCTAAATAGTAAGGATTAAATTTCCATAGTTTTAAAAGGTTTATATTATAGATTTATTATTCTTCCTAGATAGTTTTAAATACCCCAGTTTCTAGTTTTAGATAAAATTACTTTTTTAGAATATATTATAACTTTTAAACCATATTAAGAGTCTAAGTTAATGGTAGTATGTTTACATTTCTTATTTTATTATTTCTATTCTTTTCATACTTTTGATAAGTGCTATTTTTCAGCCATTGCTTTGTTTTGAATTGTATTTGGTCCAGAATCTGGCAATAACTTGTTTATTGTACTCAGATTTAGCGCGGGCTCTGCATTTCAGTATGCAATTTTTGGGTAAGTTACCTTTTCCTTATAATGGATTTAGATTTCCTATCCATTATTTCCAATTGGTATTTGCTTGTATTATTAACAAAAAAGGGGGAAGGTTGGCTGGCCAAAAAACATGTCCAACCCCACTTTTATACAGAAGGATTTTTTTAAAGAAAATTTTATGTATACTAGCTGACCTAAGTCAGCAATGTTGATAATACTGAAGCATCCATTCTTTATATTTTACTGTGTTATTTCAATCTTTCATATCTCCTTCTAAATTATGTTGTCTTGTTATCTGGCAATTGATATTCTTTTGAGTATTAATCATGTAATTCATCTCTCTCTTGTAGAAAAATTTTGAATATATATATATATATATATATATATATATAGCTCGAATTTCTTGAAACTTCAAATATAATAAGTTTTCTCGTATGCCAGAGCATAAAACTCATGTTTTGGATGGTAGAGAGGAAGTTCAAAGAGATAGAAGTTTTGGTAATATATCTGAAACTAAACCTTTCAAGGATATCCATTGTTTAATACTTAAATTCAGGTCTTACACTGACAAAAGATGCAAGAGACTTGTATCATGATCAGTGAGGAACAGTTAGATATGAATTCGGGATATATATTTTGTAAAATCCTCAATTGTATTTACAAAAAGACTTGTAATGTGTGTAAATTCTCTTAAATAGGACATACCTCGAATACTATCAATATTAGATTAAACCAATATAGATCTGATATTTAGAAATTTGATTGTAACAAAAATCATAGTAAGGATGAGATTGGACACTTTAACAAATATGGATTTAATAACATAACTGTAAGTATATTTAGAAGCCCAGTGGCTGAATGGTTAGTGCATTGCGCTTCCACACCACAGGTCCGAGGTTCAAACCCCGGGCTGAGCAAGGTTGACTCAGCCTTTCATCCCATCAGTGGGTCGATAAAATGAGAACCAAGCTTACTTGGGAACCAAACACTGGGGGTTTCGCTTCAGGCTAACCACCTGATCGGGACATCTGCTCTTGCACCCCAGCGCCCAATGGTCCCGTATACTGAGATGGGCACAGTAGGCCATGGCCAACCATGAGCTGTTGCGCCACTGAGTTTGAGTAAATATACTTAAAATATAGTGCCAAATACTAAACAGATTGTGGTTCGAAAACTTATGTATAGGTGCAGTTAGAAAGTTTTATCCTTATGATCTGAATATTTTCTGGAATACAGAAATATTTTGCCATCATTTAAACAAAAATCTGAAGAGTCATTATATATCCGAAACTTAATAAATCTTATGAAAACAACAATAATGTTGGATTGTTGAGAATTTCAAGAGCTAAGCGTGGAAAGAGAGTTACAAGAAGCAGCACTACTCTCAAGAAATCTATGTTAGAATTAGCTAATAAATTCGGTGATAACTTTAACACAGGCTTAATAAAATATATTTTATGTTTGGTATGAATAAAAACTGAAATACAAATTATGACAGATATTTTAAGCAGACGTAATTTCTTAGATTCTCATGGTATGCATATGATTCGAGATCTTAATAATTATCTAGTACAAAAAATTAATAATTAATTAGATGTAATTGAAAATTACACTACAGAATATTGTATCATGCTATTTATGAATAAATATTTTAATAAAATTTATTCTTCAGGTATATTTCAAGAATATCAATCCTTTTTTCTATATAAATATTATTATTAAAAAGGCTTTCAAATACAACAAAAACTTGGCAGATTTATTTTCAATTATAATCAAATCTTGGAGCTCCGATGTCCGGAGGCATGTAAAATGCTATTTATAACCTTGATTTTTGATGATTATCATCAGCATGTTGTCACGGAAGACCTTTGCATAGTAAAATTTGATTAATTGAAAAATTTTATGAAAAAAAATGTACTTATTTAGGCTTATGATCACAAAAAATAAATACATCATTATAAAACTAATTACAAGAGATTTAGATAATTTCTACCTTAAAATTGCTAGTAAATACGAAATGTCAATTGAGGCTTTCAA
Source organism: Trichonephila clavata (assembly GCA_019973975.1). Classification (NCBI taxonomy): domain Eukaryota; kingdom Metazoa; phylum Arthropoda; class Arachnida; order Araneae; family Nephilidae; genus Trichonephila; species Trichonephila clavata. The sequence goes on from BMAO01019405.1 coordinate 10,533, forward strand.
TCAATTTAGATCTCTTGTATCAATAGAAATTGGAAAATTAGATTCCAATTTTGAAAATGAAATAATGTATTATACCTTAAAGTGTCGATAGAGAATATTCAAAATGATTTTGTGATTAATTATTCTGATAAAGTCTCCGAAAATTATGTCATAATCTGTAAATGTTTTTATAGTAAAATATTAAATGATGACGTTATTAAGAAAAATGCATTTCAAAAGTCAATTCATAGCAACAGAAAAATGATAATCGTCTTTTGTCTTTGAACAAAAGATTGAATATTCATCTCAAAAATATAATATACCCACTTATTTTTTTAACACCAAAATTTCACAGAAGTCCTATAAAATTCCGTAGTATTGCTAATGAGTATAATATATAGATATAAAGAAGTCTGGGAAGATTTTACAATTCCTTCTTCAGAATACTATTGATAGTTTCAACACACAGCAATAATTAAAAATAGCTCAGAGATTGCCAGAGTCAAGAAGAATATGATAATTTTTTCCATGCACGGCTTTGACTTCGAGTACCTTTTTTAATTCTATTGATATTGATGATATGATTAGGGTTCTACATTTTATTTATGATAAGTATGAATTTAGCTATTTTGTATTTACATTTTTTTGAAATTTATCATATTGTTAATGAAATTTTACTTACTTTATCGTTATGTAGATGGTATAATAAAATTTTGGTAAATATAGTGAATTCAAAACAAATGTTATACTCTACCCTGACTATCTCTACCTTCTTAAAACTAAGTTTAACTCTAATATGGTTGAATTCTTGGATTTAGACTTGCATCTTAATGACAATAGAGTAGTCTGTAACATTTTTGACAAAAGAGATTTCTTTTAGTTTCCATGTAATTAAAATTTCTGTAGGGAACAGAAATTTGCATCTATCAATAAACAGAATATTGTTTTGAAATTTTTACTTAGAAATGATAACTTAACTACCCACAAAATAAATAAACTTAATAATATCAATAGATTCTTCCATTGCTGCTTAGATCCTTTTAACTTCTTAAGAGCTTTATCAATCCCAAAACATAATTCGGCTTGCTATTTCTGATTACAAAACCACCACACCATAGGATCTTAAAGTCAGCATAATAGTGGACTTGCTGTGAAGATTCTGTTATAACACTCTTCTCACAGATTACATTTTTTCCATACCCATCTTGAAAATCTTACACACTGACAAATTTCTACATTTTTGACTAACAAACACATAGCCTACCAAATTTGATGTCATTTCTCTTGACGTCTATCTTTACTAACTGGCTTAATGGATGCGGTTAGTATAGTTTGGATTTTAGCACAATGAAAAGTAGCTTTCAATTGGTTTCAAGACTGTTGGATCTCTTGGGAAAATATCTGTGAGCAGAACTTTAAAAAAATGTTTTTGAAGAATCTTTATATTAGATAATTTTTTAGTAGTCTTCTGCTTAAATATTTTAGGCGAATTTTTTGCTGAATCGTAGTCGGTTGTTTTCTCATACTTTCTGTAAAAATTTTTATACTTTGAATATCTATTTTTTCTGTGGTTTTTCCTACCGAGTTGCACAGTGGTAAGGTTGGCGCTTCAAACTAGTTTTTAGGTGAGTACGGGAGTCGCAATCCCGAGGTGCTCTAGGTGATCTTTTCCCACGGGGTTTACTGTCTTTGGTAAACACGGGCTTCACGAACCCGGGATACCCTAGTGATTCTTCTCTATTTTGGACCCTCTTTCTTGTCGTTCAATTCATTCTTTCTTTCTCTTCCCGTCTAGACCACAGATATTAAAACAAATGTTTGGCGCAGTATAGCCGAAATCGGCTCTTGCGCCAATAAACCCCAAAATCACTCACTCAAACGAGTTTAATTCCACTTATTCGGACCTATGTCCAGATTTGCTTTTTGAGCTGTTTGGTTGCTTTTTGTATTTCATTTTTATATATTTTTATAGAATAGTTTCGATCTTCATGTTTTTATTTGTATTACGTTATTTCTTGTTATGATCTTTATTTTCTGTTTTTTGTTTTTGATATGTTTTATAAATTCTTCAATTTATATACACTGGTGTCCAAAAGTTATTATAATTGATAATTATGTAAATAAAGAAGGAACTGTAAATCAGAATGGCGGAAAACGTCATTTGTAGGTGTAAAATGGTTATAAAATAAGGAAGTAAATCAAAAGAACGATAATAATTAATTTTATTATCCAAAAAAGCAGTTTGAAAGAAAACTGATCATAGCAAGTATTCACACTTTAAAGAAAAAATTAAAGACAGTTTGTCTCGAAATTTGTATTCCTGTGGTGATTGTGAGTGCCGAACCCAATGCCCTGGCAGTACTGCCCCTCTAACGTCGCGCACTTATTACCATATATCGGTCTTGGTGAGGGGTTGTGACTCTTGGTCGACCTGATACTGGTTGTCGGGTAACATCTCCCGTTCTTTGAAACCTTTGCCACAGCCTTGAGGTAACTGACTGGTCCGCATTCAGAATTCAAGACACTTCGTTTGTGATCGTGAGGATTCCAGCATTCCAACGATTCTTCCTTCCGTAAACATGTCCAATCGACGTCTTTGTGCCATCATTCACCTTGTTTGATGGTTAACAACGTTTTTCACACAGCAGTTGCACGAAACACGTCTGTACTGCCTATGCTACGGAATCGGTTTCTCCGCGTTCCGACATGCGCCGGTATTTCGCGCAGGACGTAGTCGACTGAAAGGTTTTGCATGAACCAAATGTTTCTTCTTCACCAATTTATATCCGCAAGAAATTTCGAATAATTTTACGAATATTTACTCCATGTTATTCGTATTTTACGATTTATGCTTAACTTTTGGACACCAGAGTATATATATATACTCTGGTGCGGTTGGTCTGGTGAGGGGAGGTTGGATCCATAAAATATATTTAACCCTAATTTTGCTGTCCTAATCAGCAACAGCTTTAGAAATCATAGGAGGTCTTCATTTTAGTCTATTGACTCTTTTGGCTTTTACATTTTAAAGTTAATTCTGTTCCATGTTATACATACGCTTAGTTAATTCTTCTACAATAGACTTTTCCAGCATTTTTAAAGTTGTGTTTCTACAAATCTGGTTTAAATCTTCTAGCTTTGTTAGTGATATAATTTTTTATTATCGATTTTATTATGCCATGTATTTCTTTCATTTTATGTTACTATATATATATAGTAGAAATAAAGTGCCTATATACATGCACTGTCACGACTTTTGCGTGAGCCGGCCAAAATACAAATGATTCCCTACTTGGGATTCAAGTACAACTCGTGAAAAGAATGTGACTGAAGCTCACTATGAACACATCAGGGCGTATTCTACTGGTTCTTCCGCTAGAACAGTCAGGGTGTTTTCGATGAGGCTCCCACAATGACACGCTGGCTGTCTCGTGCTGTATTCGGTTTCTTCACACACACGTATATATGTATATATATATATATTTCAAATATACAAAAAATAGTTATATACCTAAGATAACTATCGTCATAATAGAAAAGATTTAGCCACAGAAATACTAAAAGCAAACTCCCAGCCTTAGGAACTATATATATATATATATATATAACGGTTTTAAAAAGAACAATGACGCATCACATTTTAATTAAATGCATACTTGCATCTTAAAATGTCTTTATAAATATGCAAATTTTAAGAAACTACTTAAGGTACGATTGATAAATTATATATTTCGTGAACTAAGACATATTTGATGTTTCATAAGTATTTTTTTTTGCTTTATATATACTTCAGTTTCAGATAAACTGAATGTTTAAAATATTTTTAAATTAATATACAATTTATGGTTTTTTAAATCTTTCGAGATGAAAAACTACTAACATTTATTAACATTCCATTTCTGTTTAAATTAAATCACTGATAATTCAAATTTCACTGAATCAATCATCACTGATGGTTTCTGAAGTTTGAACCTTTCATTTTGAATGCGGTAAAAGGTATTGTTTCCCTAGCTGAACCATTCTTCCTCAGAGAGCAATCATACGAACGGAAAAAAGGATGCGTTTTTGGTGTACTTAATTTCTTTCTAGAAACCTAATCTTTTAACTTTCATGTTTGACTAATCGAAAAAGGCTTTAAATGCTACAAATTTCCTTCAGATAAATATTTTTAATATTATGCAATATTATTTTGAGCCAATATTTGTTTATTTCATTACAGGGGA
>BMAO01019406.1:0-20657 GCA_019973975.1 Trichonephila clavata
TAACTTTATTATCACATCTATCATATTCTTGATAAATAGTAATTTTTAATATTGTATTAAATATAATCCAAATTACAGAAATTATTTTTATATCATCGCAGTAATTATAAGAAACATAGAATTATACAGAATAATTATAATAAGAAAACATATTGTGTTTCTCATTTTTGTATTATTTTACATTTTTATTAAAAATTCAAAAATTATAATAAAATTTTAAGAAACTTACTATATTAATAACGCTGTTTACAATAATTACAATTAACAAAAAGTAAATATCGTTACAACTGTATTAAGAAATATAGTCTTGTAATATATTCATATTAAGTATAATTAATCTAGCTGTTAAAATTTGGAAAAATATGATGTTAATGGGAATTCTATTATTGGAATTAGTATTAAATACATTAATTATTAAGAGTTAGTAGTTAGAGGTATATATATATATATATATATATATATATGATGATAGCATTGAAAAAAAACCTATTTTCCACTTTAGTAAAATGGAAATCGATGCTTTAAGTTATTAAGGAAATTAAAAATGGTATTTTGATCAAGTTTTATCGGTTTATACGAAATAATATTAATTGACTTTCGTCGGATTATAACTTTTGCTGTTTTTCTCCAATTACACTTTATTTTAGTTTTGATGATGTTGCATTAGTTCAATTAAGGAAAACTGATCAATAAAAACACTAAATATTTTCAAAATATTTCTTCGTTTTTTTATAAAATAAAATTCAGTGTAATGATTAACATTTCTTGCCCTGAAAATTAAATTTAAATATGCATTTATGTTTGTTTCACATTTAAATTATAGTAATATTTTAATTTCCATTAAACTATATCATATTGAATCTTTTACTTTCTCGTATATTTTCAGAAATTAAATATATTAATTGACTTTCGTATTGGATATTTGTAGGACTCGACTTATTATATCTTACCATTTTAAAAGTGTATATATACTTTAAGTTATATTTTTTAAAACTTCTTCAAAGTCTAGACTATGTAAAAATTACTTTATAAAAAAGGTTTTTAGTAGTGTCATGATTTGTTTAAAGCTCTTTTTCCTAACTGTTTAAATTAATTCTGCTATGTGCTTTTCTTCCCTATTAGAATATAAAATTCAGGAAGTTCACCCTTCACAAATAAGCAAATGAAAAAAATGTCAAGAAATAACGTACGGCTAATTGTTGAAGCTTTAATTATGCTTTATGTTTCATTACATTTTATTTTAAGGCATTCTATTTAGTTCCATGGTTCATTGTCCCATTTATTACTAATTACACTTCCACGGAAAAATTAAAAAGGAACGTTAACAAAATTTCAATCTTACTTTTTTTATAACAATTTAAAAATGGTAAATGAAACTAAATTATTCGAAAAACTTTGCAATTAACATTACATTAATTATTTGAAATTTTCAATCCGTATGATTGTATTTTACTTATATAGACGGTATAAATAACTTCTGAAAAAATTCTGCTTCAGGAGATTTGAATATGAATATGGACTTTTTAAATTGCCATATCATATTAAATGATAGTGTAATGTGATGGAGCAAACTTGAATGCATCTTGAAGCTACATTCATCAGTATTCCTTTTTATAGGCATATTCCTTGATTTTATTCTTAGTAGCAAATTTTATAGCCACACCAAGTTTAATTTTGGTTGCGTCACAGACCATCTTGCGAATTGTTGGAGATCCTTTGTTTCAATATGCATCCAAATGTAATTTAAAAATTTCACATACATGATTTCACATATTGTCGAGATCCTTAGACTATGGTACCAAATTGGCTGGACCAACCAAAATGGTGTGTTTTGCGACACAAATTTAAGGAGAATGATATACAGTGAGCGGACAGAAAGAAGGACATGAGATGAGGTAATGAAGATGACACATGGATAAATTTTTCAATAATATTGTTGTAAATATGAGTAGACATATTTAATATTTAACCATTATTTGAGCGGAATTGTGGATCTATTGTTTCACTTACACGATGACACTTAGTTCACAAGTACAATGACCTTAACAAAATGAGGTTTGCTCTTCTCTGTGTGTAATGTTAAATTCAAACAAGAATGTTCTGTTGCATATAAATTAAACATTTTAGCATTTCAAATCACTTTTATTCATTTTTCCTACATCGTCATATGAGTACGTTGATTGGTGTTCGAGGGATTTATCCAAATCAGTCGCAAATGACAAGACAGTTCTTCAGAATTGATAGAAATTTACTATCGGAAAAACAATCATCGAAACACAGGATTCAACATAAATATCCGCAGAATAAATTTCAAAAGGTCTTCTCACCTTCAGCAGCGCTTAGACATAACTATTAGCGTTTAAAATACACGTAAGTAAAAGATTATTCACAAGCTCCACTCGTTCTACTCAACAGCTGGAATAATTACTAATCATCTATCGACTCTTCCTTGGTAAAGTCCCTTCTAATCCCTAGTTAAAACAATACTAACTCAGTTTCGGCAAGCGTTTCTCTATTTATAGGTCTCACGAATCTTTCGAGAAAGATCCGCTCACGTCATAGTAGATCTTGATTAGTAGGTTTCTCCACTAATTTCCAGAAAAATCCATAGGGTCGCGAACTCGTCAACTATGGTCACCAACAGGGTTGCACAAGTCGACAAATCGTTTCCAAAATTCGCCCAAATTGGTCGCTAAAATGATGTAGACATGGTTCTATCGCCAAGATTTCACCAAGTTCCCATTGAATCGCCATTCTAACGTAAGGAACGACGTTGCTTGCGAATATTACAATTTTAACATGAAGTAAATACCACGTAAAGTACTATCACAGTGGTATACATCCAAATATAAATAATTTACACTATTTTAAGTATTCTTTACACAAAATTCGTAACACTATTATAAATATTTTTATGATGGAAAACCGCAGCTGAATGTAAGCATTGTCAAAACTGAACTACGTTTTAAAGTCTCAATCTCATTCTTGCCATCGCAAATAAAAATATTGCTTATTAAATGGAAATGAGACTCAACTACCTCACTTAAGGTAAGAGGGAAATTGTAAGGCAAATATATTTTGTGACTATCTTAAGGTATATAACTACTTGCGACGACTTTTTTTTTCAAAAAAATGGAGATATGGGATTTTGTTTTTTAATGATTTTTAGATTTGTTTCGTACATTCTAAGAAAAATATGCTAAAATTAAGATGAGAAAAAAGAAATTATTATTACTAAAATGGGAAAAAATTTATATAAATTTACAAAAAAAGAAAAAAAACATTAATGTGGCCTATTTTGTATCAAAAGTTTATGAACAAATTTTCAATTTTTCAATTCTGATGTGTTGCTATGTTATTCATGTTTGAGATGACCTTCAGGATTAGAGATATTTTAATTTTTACAAAAACTATATCACTAGAGTAATTATATAAAATTGCTTAAAAACAGTCATTATATAACATACGGACTGTAAGTTTTGTAATAAAGCAGTGATTGATAAATCTGAAAGATGAAACACTTCTAACTATTATACAGAAACATACACAAGAAATTTCAGTTAATTATTTTGGAAATTTTTGAAAGCAGTCGTTGGTTCTCGTTTGAGCATTTAAAAAAACACATTTTGAGTAGAACACGTTTTTAATGTATATCTCTTGCTTAAAGTAATGACATCTGTTGTTCTAGTGAACGGAAAATAATAAACTTGGTATTTTTATTAAGCTAATAAGATGGTCTATCAAACAAAATCCAAAAAAGAATTGTCGATTTTTAGCAAAATTCACATTTTAAGGTAGTCCAATATCTTAAGTAATGACATTGAATGGATAGACCGCCACACACTAGTGCCGTTAAAAAAGCCGCCAGACATATGAAATTTTTTCTATTAACTCAAATGTATTTGAAAACCCAAGTTGTAGAAAAATATGTAAGCAGCATTAAAGTAATCCATTTTTTTTTTAAATTTTATCTTGCGGATGTATCAGTTTTGTTGAGAATTATTTGTCAAAAAAGTACCGATGAGGTACGTTCCAATAGCCTTCGAAACGCGATGTTATAAACAATCGAATAAGCCCTTTTTTTCATTTCCTTATTTGGGAAACAAAAAAAAAATTGTGTTGGGATATTACTTTTTTGTAAATAATATATTTATATATATATATCTAATATAATTTAATAAAATTACAATTCTTCCCCTCCCTTGTTTCATATGAAATATAAGAATAATAGCATTTCGAATAATTAAAAAAAAACACTAATATAGTCAAATGTTTTTTTCCTATTTCCCAAAGTTTGGAGTTATAGCATTATTAGATTAATTATATAAATTTGGTAACATATTTTTTTCCCATAGGAAAACATCAGAAGAATTTTTTTCATCTATGAATGTCGAATGATTTGTAAGAAAGTAAGTAGCCCTAAAAAGAAGATAGGGGGGGGGGATTCCTCATATCCTGATGAAAAAGAAAAAAGTTTATCCAAAGGGTATTTAAAATTCGAATACCGGGAAAAAAATAGAAAAGCAATAATTCTGGTACCTACTAATATTTTTAGATTGTGGGGGAATACTTAATGATAAAGGGAAGGGAAAAAAGCAGAAGCTCAAATAACATTGTAGAAGAGAGCCATAAAAACCCTTGGAGGAGAGATGATCAAAAATCGAAAACATCTTAATCAGGGTAAGGTTAAATTTCGTGTCTTCTTAAGAGAACATGGAAAGAAAAATGGAAATTAAAGGAAATTGTCACAAAGAAGGGAAGGTTGGAGACTTAGTGTTAGAAGAACGGTAAAATAGATGAAAGAATAAAATCAATAGATCTTTAGTTGGGATATTTTTAGTGGAGAACAAACTCGACACACCAGAGCTGTCTGTTTTTTTACGACGAAAACTTCTTACTTTAAATCAATATAACGTTTTCTTCTGAAACAATTGTAGACTGTAATCATTTTTTATATTCGTCAGGTTAAATGATGATTCATATGCTTTGATTATTAAAATAGTATTGTGTATCAAATTTTTATTATCTCTCGGAAAATATAAGATTCGTATTTGGTTATATAATTCAAGGCATATAGAATATTTATAAACTAAACTAAACTCAGTGTCGAAACAGTTCATGAGGACCAAGGCCTACTGTGTCTATCTCAATTTTCATGACCGTATGTGCTGAGTTGCATGCGCTGATGTTCCGGTCAGATGGTCAATTTGACTCGAAACCCCCAGAGTTTAGGCCCAACTACTAGCTCTCTTGACCTGTTACTCTCTCATTTATTGACCCACTGAAGGGATGAAAGGGGGAGTCATTATTGTTCAACTCGGAATTTGAACTCCGGACTTGTGGCGTGGAAGCGCGATGTACCACTACTCTGTCACTGGGTTTCACAGAATATTTATAATTTGATACAAGTTTGTATTTTTTTTTCAATAAAATAGCAGTAAAGCATAGAATTTTCAAAAAATTTGTAATGATGGTATGCTCAATCGTATTTCTATTGAAATAAAGCGTCAAATCCTACTCATTAGTAGAGTGCGAAAGTTAACTGAAGAGTAATGATTTTACGCCAACATTTAATTGGTTTTATTTTAGTAAAGGATTAATTGTAATTAAAGCTTTAGTTAAGTTTTATTCTGAAAATACATATATATTATGAGAGGAAAATATATTATTTGTCTACAAAATTCCAATATACTGACATTTAATCCCTGCATAAACTAATTAGTCTTAGTTTAATTCAAACATTAATTGTAAGATTACAGAACAAGTTCTCTAGATTTAAATTACATTTAACATAGCCAATAACTGAATTAAATACTTGATTAGTTTTACTTTACGTAGAAATTAATGTAACTAGTGTTGTAATACAGCTTATGTGAAGTAATGCCTATAGTTTCTTGAATGTGAACAAGAAACGAAGTTATGCTTTATATTTTTCTATATGTTTATTTGAAATTTCTTTTGTTTCGGTAAAATTATTCCTCCTTTTTTTTTCTGGTATGTAAAAAAATTTTCACCCTTTCAATTGGTATGTGAAAATTTGTATATGAAATAAAGGAAATATACAAATTGAATGCCAAATAATAATTTTTGTAATCTTGTCTAAAATGTGTTTGACCTTTTTGTTGAAAATTAGTAGTTATGTGATAAGATTGATACATTAACTTCGTTCACTGTAGCCCTTTTATGCCTACATACACTAGCTCTCCAATCATTTCATTGCCAAAAACACTTCTGAAAAGCTTTCTTTGGAACGAGGTTCCTGTCTCAGTTTTCCCCTTTTTATTTCTACTGTCAAAAATCGAATGTTTTGTGACGTCTTCAACTTCGAAAACAACTTGAAATTTCAAAGATTTAGGTCTTGAAAATAGGGAGTTTGAGTACAAATAAGAATTTCATGCTTCGTGAAGATGAATTTGCCCACTACAACTTGAACACAAATTTCGCAGCTACTTGCGCATGTTCAAATTATCACACATAGCTGTATGTGTGGAATCTTAACTGTAATGTCTGCCTAGTGTTGGCGGTGGATTATTGAGTATATGGCACATTACACTGCTTCTGTGGGGAGAGTTGCTATTTGTAAGGAGAAGAACATTGACCTTTGACCGTGAAAATGCTAGAAAGGGACTTTCTTTGTTTTAGTGAGACTCACTGCACTGACTTCTGTATTTAGAAAGGATAGACTTTTTTTTTCGCATGACTTACTGTTCTGGGAATAAGCGGAGAATAATATAGGACTATACTATATTAACTGTACCCAACTCTTCTTAAATATTTTGGAAGTTTAAGTGATTATCTCCTTTCACCCCCTTTTTTCACTCCTTTTTATCTCCTTCACCAATGTTAAGGTTATTTTGAATTGGTTGCATTATTATTTTCATCTGTGTTAGCAAGAAAGTTTCCCCTCCAAGCACCTACTGAATGTTACAAATTTCTTTGTTTTAAGTATTACCAAGTTTGTGAAGAAATTTTATGTATTATCTTTTTGCTCAATTAACCCTTTCAACAAGAAATAAATTAAAAATACATTAAACACTCTTATATCATTGCATCTCACTCTATAAGTCAGCAGAGGTAGCGACTAAGTCGAATAGTGTGAAAAATTTGAAGCTTGAGTGTGTGTGTGAAGCTGTATCTTCTCTCTATTTGAATTTGCTCCACGCAGGAACGTTTTAAGATATGAGCCAACTGGGCCTTGACTTTGGTATTTGGCTTCACCTCGTTGTCGACTTTCTTCAATAAGGTCAAGATACGAATATAATTTTAAATTAGATTCCTGGACATAGTTTCCGAAAAACCTAGGAATTGAAGTAAAAAGCTAGCTGGCAACAGTTGTAAAACTGCGTTAATATGGCATGTAAGTCTTCCGCGACTACGTCTAGACCTACCACCATGCACCATCGTTTTGTTTAAAGGTCACAGCTAGTCGAGTCATCTTGTGTTTAAGTCACAGCAATTTATTTATTGCTGGTTACAGTTGTACGGATACATGGCAACGGATACTTTATGTGGCCACGGTAGCCAAGTGGTCTAGGCATCGCATCGTGGCTAGCATGTCATGAGTTCGATTCCAGTACCACTGAAGACCCGCCGTGTAGGGGAAGGATGCACGTTTAAATCTGTCAAGAGCTCAAACGTCCTCCCTTTGGTGTTGTGTGGTAGTTAGGAGAGGGAGGTGCCAGCTCAGGTGTCGTCCGCGTCACTTAACCATGGTTCAAAATTACGCTGACCGTCCCCAAAAGCCCTCGTGTAGCTGAACAGTGGACGTTAATATTCACTCCCTCACTCACTAACGGATATTTTATATACTGTCTACTTAAAAGGGTCAATGTTAAGGTATCCGACTACGTTCGAAGACCTATTTTTTTAGTTTTCAAAAAATCACCAAAATTTTTAAGTTTTTAATTTTATTTTTATGCATAATAATAAAAAAGAATTCAGTTTGAAATAATGTACTTGTATAACAATTTACAAAAATTTTATAAAAATTTTGAACTTTAATAAAATTTTGAATTTTTATCAAATGCTCTACTTTTTTAAAAAAAATTATACTTTACAAAAAAAGAAAAGAAAAAAAACTGCTGCGGCACATTTTAAACACATTTCTAGAGGCTGGATTAAAAGTTTTAAATAATTGTTTTAATCAAAGGTTACAGCTAATCGGACCTACAAAATATGGATTTCATTGATATTTTCCATACTTTTATAAGGAAATCCAACAATAAAATCACTAAAAAATACTCAATTTCTTAGCTTGTAGTTCCCATCCTCTAGATAATACTATTAATAACATTTGTGTGAAATTTCATACAAATATCTCTATTGGTTATTTAGATATCACGTTTAAAATACCAAGAGATTTACAATAAATAGTTTTGAGAAAAATGAATTTAATCTTTATAAATGCAATTTATAAAAAATTATGACTAGTACATACTTAAAACTCTGCTGATTTATATTTCACACATTCGGACTTAAATATTTTGTTAAATATTTTCTTTCTTTAGGCCCTATACTTTTTCTGGCTGATTTTGAACAAGGTAACTCAAAGGATGCCGAAAGATCTATAGGCACGCAGGGTATAATAACCTGCGTTTATGCCAAGAGCTTTCAATGTATCCAACAAACCATTGAAACCTTTATTTAAAATAATCTGCAATATAGGCACCCAAAAAATGTTTTGGCTTGATAAAAGTTTCTTTTGGAACAATTTGCCACCAACAGCCATTGAACGACTCATTTGCATTTTGTGTTTTACCGTGGAGACATTTCTGTAACAACTGTTTTTCACACAACTCCTTGCACCTATATTTAACAACATTTAAAAGTTTTTCAGAAAAGCCTGTACTTTTTTCGAAAAATTGTATGCCGATTATATTTGATCGCTGATATGCACACCCACTGTCCATGCATGGGTTTCTCACAGTTTGAGCAACATTGAAAAAACGCCATTATGGTAGCACTTTGCATTGCTTCAATGTTATGAGTGTTACTTCTAATGGCAATGCCCTAGTAATTTTGAATTTTTTCAATAACATCGGCAAGTTTTCCCTTCCCTCCGAGGCTTTTCTCTTTTTTTAAGTTTTCATAGACGACTACCTATTCATTTTTTTTGACGTGTCCTATACACTCATATTTGTTGACGCTGTTGATTCCGTATACATATTTCACTGCAAGGTAACCTTGGGAATCACTATCACACCAGAGAAACAGACATATTTGAGATTTGTCGTGGTACAATAACGTTCAAAGATTCCATACGCACCAACTAAATCCATGCTTGAAGCAGATCATTGATGATTGAATAACATGCATGCCCACCTTGACTCTTAAAATTCTTCAATCTGTTGCAAAATTCTGCAAAATTTCGTCATTATCCACAAATTCAAAAGCTTTCCAATGTCGATCAATAACATTGCAACATACCCATTCAGGGATGAATGACTACGTGTGTTTTTCAAGTACCATCAACAGATACTCCGCATCCTGAGACTGACGTGTTGAACATTAAGTTTCTCACTTCTAAAGCAGCGTCTTTAATGTCATCTTTAGGCGTTGATGTAACAACAGCTAAGACCTTTTTTTCAGAGTCTATATGTCCATTTTTGTCACACATGGCACACACACCTTTTAGCCCCAGACGAATATTCTCTTCCAATTACTATCATTCCACAAACTAGTTGCAAATTTATGACACTTTGCTTGTTCAACTTTTCAGTAGATGAAAAAGGGACTATGGAATTGCATTTTGAGCATTTTCCTGTTAAATTGGAAGCCAATCCAAAGACAGAATCTTCAGACAGGTACATATATTTCTTGAACAATTACGGCAACACAAACTGGAAAATACACTTACTAAATTTTTTTAAAAAATATTTTGTTATATCTTAATGATCCATTTAAACATTCATTGTTCTGAAAAAAGTGCTTCAAGTAATTCAATTTCAGTTCAGATTAAGTCTGAACAGAGTTTTTGTTTTTACCCATTACATGAAGGTACATTAAAGACTGGATTATCATAGAACAATAAGCAATAAAAAATCTATAAAATTCAAGTGAAAAAGTTAAGTTTTTTAAAGAAATGTAAGAACAAAATTCGTAAGATGCAAAACCAATATGTAAAAACAAGTGAGTTCATAAGATAAACAGATGTTGCCAATCGCATAAGTCAAAAGAAAAGATTGGAGTTTTTACCAATCAATAAAATAGTTTAAATGATCAGATACTGTTTTTTTAATTTATAATAGATGAAACTACGAAAACAAGCGGTAAAAAACATGTTTAGAAGTCAACTTCCGATTTCGATTTCACCGTTTCCGGTTTCTATTGACAGCTGCAGTAATACTTTAAACACATATAACTTTTTTCCTAATAATTTCACAAACAAAAGAAAGACAGATTTAGAAAGCTAATTATTTGATTTAAAAAAAAAGGAGGGGCTGACGTAAAATTAACTTTTTAACATAGTTGAATATCTTAAGCTCTACACTAGGGGGATGCAGGACTTCAATAAATGTTCAGACGTCATTCGCTCCAACCTAGCTTTACTACTGTTTGTGAGAAAATTCAGAGTTGAAATTTTAAGATAACCTTGGTGTTTATTGTTATAATTGTTCTCTCCTTCTTTGTTGAAGTGAATATTATGTATTATAAACCAGACTACAGAAGAAAAAACAATTTTTTTGAAGTATACGCTGCAAAAATATTAATAACTATTGAATAAATAAAGTATTTAATGTTGGTAAATAAGTAATTAAGTCCCAAATTTTGTAACGTTTTTTTGAAATAAATATTCTATTAGAAGAATATCGAAAATTATAATATTTTGTATCAATAAATTGACGAGGACATAACATTACAATATATTCTTTTCTAGATAATAAATCATGTATCTTATTTTTAACAGATTGTCTAGTATAAAATCGGTACGTTATATGCTTTTTGAAGTTGCTAATAGCTATCTGGTTTAATAGAATACATAACTATATTTCAGGCAAAATATCTATATTTAAAAGAATAAGTAAATTATGACATGATTCCTAATGAAATTCTACAGTCATTTATTATTTATACAGACGGTGTGACAGGTTAGCATGCATCATCCTGGCATAATTCGTTTTCTTCTAATTGACTAAGCCTAACATGTCCGCCAAAATCAATGCAAGTTAATCTAATCGGATAATCGATGGAATTATTATTCCACTCGAAAAATTCAAACACGATCGATAAGGCCCTGTGTGAGATGAAAAGCCATATTATCGGAACACCGTAACACGAAGGAAGTCGAAAAATTATTACCCCTTTAAACATCTTTAAATTTGAAATATGACCAAATAATAGGCCGTCCCTTGCAATTTTTGTGCCGCATAGTTAGGTGATTGATGGCCAAATAAGGCGTCCTCTTTACCCGTCTGGAAACCACCGTGTGCCAAAGATTTTGACAAAATGTTCCAGAAGACATCTTTCAAGTCAGAAGGATTGAATGTAATTCGTTACATTAATTTTCTTGGGGCTTTGTGGAAGAACAGTTCTTTCATTTCTTGAAAATCATTTTTGTTCTGCCGTTTTATTCTTTTACAAATTGGAAATGCAGGGGAATAAAGCTATTATTGTAAGCCTATGATCTCTTGTCAAATGCATTTCCAGTGATTTGGGGTTATGTTTCATGACTAAAAGTTAAAAAGAAATATACCATTATATTTCTTTCCGATTATGACTATGTATGTAGCATGTAAAAATATTTTTAAAAATTGAGATTTTCTGAAATGAAATATCTACAAGTTATACATTGTAGCAATGTAAATTTAAATAGACTTCAGAATTAAATAAAACTGAAATTGAATAGATTACATTCAGTTTGATGATATGTATTATGGGAGCATTAGTTCAAATTTTTTTCAATCTGCATTAAAAAATATTTTTCCGCTGTCAATCGAAATATGTGAAATATTTTCTATAGCAGTAATTATTACCTGAATTATTATCCACTTATAACAATTTTTAATATCTAGAAAAAAAATCAAAATGTGTCAATATTACTTTCATTTATTTTATTATAAAAGCAGGACATAATTTTTTTTGCTTGAAAATTTTTTCAAGTAATTTTAAATAATGATATTTAACATAAAAACAAACATGTTTTTAGTTTTTTTTTCGAAATATCAAATAATTATGTGAATTTATTTATATTTTCTGTATAATAATTATGAATTTAGTGTTTTAATTATGTTTTTAATATTACTGAACTATAAGTATTCTGAAAGGAATTGAGAATAATTGGTCGGAAAAACCATTAATTAATTAAATACATCCGCTTTTAAAATTATGATAAGATTATGTTGATAATACACATTTAAAATACATTCAGATTAATTTATTAGATTTATATTTAGAAGTATATAACAAACAAAACAACTTTACAAAGTTTGTGATTATTGTTCTAATTAATAAATAAGATTGCATAATTAGTTATACAATCACTTATGACAAATAAAACCCAAATACTTATTTAAAAATATTTTTTTTAATTTTTAATTTTTCTTTAGTTTATAAAGAACAAGGGAATACTAATAAACTCTTTTCCAGGAATAAACAATTTTTAGTAATTTTTTCTGATTTACTATGGTAAATATTTTTGAAAGAAAACTATTACACTTTAAATAATTTTGTATCGAAATAAATTTAAAATTCCAACTTTCATACCTTTAAAGTATAGCCTACCTTGTCTAGTAAATGGTCAATATGCTACTTTTTGTATTAATGTTGTGGAAAACATTTGTTTAATTCAAAATCCATTTTTGAATTGCATTCTTTGTCGGGAAGAAAAATTTCATCAGAAATTTTGGAAAATAAACACTCTTTTTATTACATAAAATTTAAATTTTTAAAAATATTTGCGTATTAACAACATGTATAATCTATCTCTTTTTTATAATGTGTTGGCACGTAGGTAATTGTGGATTTTAAATGAGTAGGAACATTCAAAATCTTGAGTATATAACTTCATCAATTGAGGTGTTGACCGTTTTATTCGGTGACCTTTCGCCATCTTTCGGGTAGTGTTATAATTTATTCCTCATATAGCTTCGGACTTTTGTCAACAATAAACTGAATTAACTGAGATGTTTTTATCATTAGCACTGCTAACAATTTTATACTTTTGTGAGTTCTACATGGAACAAAATAAATTAACTCTCTGCACGTTTTAACTAGGTGACCAAATCGTTACGCATTTTTGTATGTACAAAATGATCAGAACGAAATTGGTGAAACAATTTGAACGCTATTTCGATGAAAATAAATAAGTAATCTTTATAAATTGCTTACTATTTTAAGGTAAAAGTTCAAACAACGCGAAAACAGTACGAGTTAGCTACATCAAACAGGTTGACAAGACAAGAGAATATGCTCTAACTATCCATCGACAAAATCTAAAATCACACTAACTTGCCATTCTAATAGGTTGTTTGGTGCGTTTTATTCCTGCAAAATATATTTAAAATATTTTACATTTTGATGAAAACATTGTTACACTAAACAAAAATTAATTCAATAATTAATAATATTTGCAATTTCACCTGAAAATTAAAATGAAAAAATATTTTTTTCTTGGAAAAAAGAAACTCAAGATAAGCATTTGTTATGCAATAACTGCATTGTATATAATAATTTTTTTTCGTTATTTCCCTAATATTTTAATTGTAAATTGAATATTTTTTAACATACGAACTGTATTTATTAGTTTTTCTGTAGATTTCTAAATTGATCAAAAAAGCTTAAAAAATGTTTCTCTCTTTACTGTCCAGAATAAACTTAATCAATCGCCTTCTTCAAGTTAATATATACAGAGTTTTAAAATGTAATACTTTAATAAAGTATAATTTCCCATTATTCTGTCACAGTTTAATCAAATAGAACTGGATTAACTAAGATTTATTGTCATTAATTAATATTATGTTTAAACTTAGGAAGGAAGTTACCGATTCTTTGTGAAAGAGTTTAACTTCAAATCAGTTAAAACATATTTTAAAAAAATATGTTCAGATTGTTAGAGCTTTTCTATTCATTTGCACTGAGTATAATTATTTTCCTAAATATATCCAGGTTTCTTTTATGTATTAAACTAAAATAAATACTTTTACACACCCTTTAACACTAAATAAAAGAAAAAGTAACTTAAATTTGTTTAAAGATGCAAAGAATATACACTGCTGGCCACCATAAATGCAAAACCAAGAAAGACAAGAGATAGCACAATAAAATTTATTTTGTAGATAACATGTTGACCAAGTATCAAATGATTAAAGTTATAGACATCTGTGAAGCGTGATTCCTGCCAGAATCAGTAGCCAGAGTTGGAGATCACCGCAGCAACAAGCCTCGGCATTGATTCAAAGAGAATTTGGATGTGAACTTGGGGTACAGCAGACCAAGCAGCTTCCACACTTTGCCAAAGTTGATCTGGTATGGCAGCTGGGGGTGTAATCTGGGTCAATCGTTGAGCAACCATGGACCACATGTTTTCTATGGGAGAAAGATCCGGAGAGCAAGCCGGTCAGGGAAGTAATTCAATTTGGTGATTGACGAAGAACGTTTGGACAATGCATGTCACGTGTGATCGCGCATTATCTTGTTGAAATATGGCTGTGGCCAAGCCCTGAAGGTAAGGAAGGACAACTAGCTCCAACAACTTGGAGATGTAGCGCTGACTGTTTAAAGTACCTGCAATGCGTACTAGAGGAATGCGAGAGTGATGTCCAATACCACCCATACCATAATACCCGGTGCAGGACTAGTGTGGCGGTGCATAACGCAGTGGTTCAGCATCCTCTCTCGACGGTGTCTCCAGACTCGAATCCGACTATCATGGTGTTGCAGACAGATGCGTGAGTCGTCAGTAAAGACAACTTCATTCCATTCTGCCGCCCCCATCCTTCTTTCATCGCACCATTGGCGGCAGAAGCGTCTGTGGTTCTGCGTCAAGGATAGACCAAGCAATGGACATCTTGCGGAGAGACCACTCTGCTGTAAACGGCGTCGAATGGTACGTGCAGACACTGAATGATGCGTTATAGACTAAATGTGCTGTGATATGGTTCGTGATGTGGCTGAGCAATCCGTCACTGCCATGTGCACAATTTGCCTGTCCTCACGTGAGGTGGTGCACTGAGGTGGATGCGATCGACTACGTCTGTCCTTCGTACCCTCCTGCATCCAACGGTCACATATCCGCGTTACAGTTGTTTGCTTCCATCCAACACGACTACCGATTTCCCTGAAAGATAGTCCTCAATTTCGGTAGGCCACTATCCTTCCTCTGTCGAACTCGGATACTTGATCAAAAGCTGATCGCTGTTTTCTACGAGACAGAACTGATCGTTTTTTTGGAAAAACCACAAGAAAAACGAAATTGCCGAACTTGAAATCGTCAAAATCTCCAAGCCTTAAATAGCGCTTTGACGTGGTGCCACATGCGTGCGTGATGTGTGTGCTGAACTTTTGTGCTGAAATGTGCTGAACTTCTAATCATTTGCATATCTCACCTCCGCTAATGCATGTTGTAAATTCTATGTTATTTGCGTGCTTCCTTCAGGGTGTTGCATTTACGATGGCCACAGTGTATAATATAAAAATAAAAAATAAAAATAATAAAGTTAAGCTGTGAAGTGGTTTTAATTGACCATATTTATGTGTGCGTTTTCTAACCTTATGGTTTGTTGCATATTTCTTTAAATTTTAGTTCATTTCTCTTCCCTCTTTTTGTGTTGTTGCTTAAGGTGAAATATTTACATTAAAAGCTTAAAACATATTTTTTTTATTTCTTTACAAGTTAAAGTTCTTAATTCCAAACCTTATAATTATTTTAAAACGTATCTTATTTTACGTAGAATGCATTATATTACTTTATGTTTTAAAATTTTATTTTTGCCTATGGTTTGAAACACAGAAATTGTATTTGATGAATTTCTATTGTTGAAATTTTTTAAATCTTATGGATATATAAGTCATAAGGTTTTTAAGAAGTTCAAATATTTGACATTAACATTCTTTAAAACAAATGATTTGAGAAAAATTTCTGTCGCATATGAATTGAAAGATTAAAAACAATTTTTGCATAATTTTCAATTGTTTTCTGAATTTATTAGTCTGCTTTAGGATTGTCATGGTCCTGTTTTAAAAAAAATAACGTAATGCATATATTTTGGTGTAATGCTTACAATTGTCTCAAATTTATTACATTAAAATTTGCTTTCTATAAGAAATTTGTTTTATTTGTTCTGAATTTGAAGTAAATGAACAATACCTTCAACTTAACATGAATATTAACATTAAAATGTTTAAATATTCGTATCTTCTAGAAATTATGTTACTTTTTATTTATCAATCAGTGTCTTTTTTTACTACACTTGATTATGTTTAAATTCTAATTTTAAAATACATGTAATGGAGTATCAGAGTGATTAATCATTTCTCAGATATAACCTGTTTTGATTAATTATTTATGTCATACAGATTGACTATTATTAATAATCAACGAAATCTTGGGAATTTGATACTTTACAAGTATGTATATATAGATTATTACTGAAAATCGAACCATATATATTTCTCGACCGAAGTAGTATTCTAGCCGGATCAAATAAGGTTGATTGGAGGAGGAAAATTATCTTTTCTAATATAAAAAGTTTTTTGTTTAGCATAGAGCATTTAAAAACTAAATTTTTTAAATGATTTTTTATAATTTTGGTCATGCACACCACGCCTATTTATAATTAGGATAAATTCCTTATGTAGTTTTTTTGGAAATGTTACATATTCTAATCATTATATTTATTTTCGTTATACATATTTGTTCATTTATTTCTAGGTTTAGAGTTAAACATATCTTTCGAATAAATCGAGGTAAAATATTGTTCAAACAGTTTAATTTTCGTTTTTAAAGACACGGTTTACATTAACACTTCAGCTTCTCTACTTAAATTGCATTTTGATCAGTCCTAAGCCTATTTTATCTTTCTTCATTAATTCTTAGCTACTTGTTTGGTTACATTCATAAACTTAGTTAATTTTAAGAATCTAATCGCTTTTTAAGTTAGTACCTGAAATGTTTTTAGTGTAAGTTTGTAAAAACAATCAAATTCAGGTGGTTTTTTCCTGATGTAGTTTTCTTTTCAGTTTTAAAGCTTGGTTGGATTTATTTATTTTAGGACAGTTTTAAACTTTATTTACTATTAATCTTTTTAATTTACTACAAGTTAAGAATTATAAATATACATTAATTTGTGTGTTTGTGTCAGAATTTATGTATAAAGGTTTATTTATAACCAGCTTCTGGAATTGCCATCGTCATATTGATTATAATTCAATACAAAAAAACAACTTAGTGTCATTTTTTCTTTCCTAAATTTGTTAACTAAATCAGGATGTTATCCTGAACAGTTGATGATAGAGATATCATTAAAGCTAGACCTATTTATCTGCTTTAGAATTTTTTTAAGTGAATGTAACTAAATGTAACATATTGATTGCTTATATAATTTCGTGAGTTTATCCATATTGATAAAAATGAAGATTGTATATCTAGCATAGCGCAAAGACAGAAATATCCATGCATACAAAGTTTAATACGCTGAAGTTATCTGTGATAGCACTGTGCAAATGGCAACTTGGTTCATATTTGTTTTATAATGTTTGTAATTCAATGTTGAAATGATGTTGGTATATTTTTTGCGAAGCAAAGTAAAATTAAGTTTCGTGCATTTATTTGAGAAGTTAAAGTTTTGATAAAGTCTGTCTGTGTGGAGCATTTAAAACTAATTAGCTTGTAGGAAATCATAATTTATATTATTTTTTTGGTCGTTCCACCCGCAAATCCCATCTGTACAAAATAAATACAAACTATGAGGTGCACAGAATGGACATTTTATCTTTTTTTTTAGAAAATTATAGAAAATATCATGTGGTACATTATATACTAAGCAAAATAATTTAATGTATTTTGAAGTAAAATGTTATGTAGGTAAAAACATTGATATTTTAAAGTTATTTAAAAAATATATGTATAAATCAATATTTTATTTAATCTATTATGTTTTAGATTGTGTCTACAACGATAAATTCTTTATCACAGCTAAATTAATTTCTAACTAATACATTTATAACACTAACTATTTCTTATTACCTATATAAATTCTTTATATAGCTAATAAAAACTAGTTGGAGTTTCAATAAATTACGCTTCATTATGTTTATATATGAACATCGAAAATGATAATTAATAATAGAAACAAGTCAATGTGATAACCAGCAATTATTAATGCACATTTATAATAACTAAGTTTATGACTTTATTCGTAACGTATACATGACACTTTTGGTTTCTGAAAGATTTATCTAACAAAAATGTGTTATGTTTTAAATGGAACCATTTATTAGAAAAATACATAGCAATTTACTGTCTCATTTTCATAATTAAATATAAACCAAAGGAACGATATTCTTCATTGCTTCTTTGAAATGTTTTCAAAATTATATATTTTCCGATATAGATATATAACACATTCGATAACAGATGCAACAATTATTTACATTTTTCTGTCTTGCTATATATTAGTTGAATAAAAACGTCTCGTTTTTTTTAGTCTTTACTCCAAGCGCAATAGTTCCTATTTATTCCGCCAGAGCGTAGGCATACAAATAGTACAGGGGAAATGATTACGAAGACAACAGAAATAATTCGGTTTTATTGAACGACAGGCACGCACAGAGTATTCCTACATACAATTTCTCCTTTACCTCTTCCCTTCGAAATTAGCTAGGAATCTCTTATAATTGCATCCATTCAGACTAGTGGTAATCAAAATTCCATTAAAGCCTTACTATGCTTCCCATTATTAGAAAATTGAAATACTGTTTTTAGAATTACTCTTAAGAAATGATTTTAAAAATTCGTAGCAAATCTAAATTGTGAAAGTGAAAAGTTTTACTAAGTCAATCTTGAAATATTAACGTTTAGCTATTAATCACTGTAGTTAATTAACTCCGTTTGGGAAGCTGACTCAAGAATAGTTTAGCATTGTGTGCTTGGGTGAGTTTCCGGTTAAATCGCAAATTAGTAGCTTGTCAAGAAGTTTCAAAGTTTCATCTTCGATATAGTTTATATTTTTGGTTGTAGTGTTGAAATCTGTAATTTTTACGTCGCTTTGAAACGTTAAAATAAGTTTACTTTCTTTTTTTGTCACTTTATTGCCATTTGTCACTGAACGTTAAGTTTATTAAAGTTTTCTTTCGTGTGTGATTTTTTAAGAGAAAAATATACAAGTGTATTTGGGAAAATTAAATTTATTTGGTGTTTGTATGTAACTGCAAGAGGAAATTCTAATCATTAGAATTTAAGTTGAAACATATTCTTCTTTTTATATGAAATTTAACATTGCTAATGGCTAAACACTTCTAACTTTTTGAAAAAATAAGTCCTTTGCAAGATTATCATTAAAATGAATTGTGAATGAAGATACAAATTTTTCTTCCAACATTTCTAGCGTTCAGGAGAAGGAGAGCTCATATTTATTCAATACTTACTGTTAGTTCACTCTCTCCTTTTCTATATATATATATTATATTTAGGCTGTCCTAAGTCAGCAATGTTTATAAAACTATAGCCTCCATGCTTTTACATTTTTTTTATATTTATCTCTATTTTAATTTTTCTTATTTCCATTTAAAAACTATATTGTCTGGTTTTCTTACAATTTCAATTCTTTTCAGTTTGATCATGTTTATTCATCTCTCTCTTGTAGAGTAAGTTTGATTATATATATATATATATATATTATTCAATAATTAAGTTATATTTTTTTTAATTTTAAATCTATTCTGCGTTGTTTCTGTCGAACTGGCTGCTACAGATGTCGCCAGTACGTTTTTCTAAAGAAATAGGAATCGACTTTTAACGAGTAGGGAAAAAATTACTTGTTTTAATTATTAATAGTTAGTCAGCTCTGTGGCCCCAGTATGCTATCGGTTATGATCTCGAACTGATGGATGATGCATGTTGAATCTTAACAAGGCTCAAAGTCCTCTTGAAGGCTTAGAGTGGTTGTTTGGAAAGGGGGTGCCAGCTGAAGTATCGTCCTCGTCACATGACTATGGATTGGAATTAAGTTTAATCTGTTACCAATAATCTTCGTGTTGCTTCATAGGTGAAACGTTGATATCCCTGGAAAGCTAATCAATTACAATATTTTTTATGCTAGAATTAATTCACTTTTTCACCAATAATGAATTTAATATTAAAAGTGTACTATACCATTATATGTATAAAAAAGAATATTTTACTCGCTTGAATTTGTTTTAATAATGAAGCCTTTATTATTTTCCTTTGTAAAATTTTGCACCAAGATGTTAAATATGTAAGGGTTCAAAAGTTGTAAAATAAGTGCCAGTTCATTTGTTAACCTTGTCATTTTATTTTTTGGAAATGTTTTAGATTATTTATAATGTAGAATTTTAGTTTTAGGTGGAAAGATTTTTTTCTTAAAATATTAATATTTTGTGTAAACATAAACATTTTCGTAATATATAGATTCAAATAATTTTCTTTAAAGTGAATCAAATTATGTATAATTTACTACTGGAATATATCATTGTAAATATTT
>BMAO01019407.1:0-132379 GCA_019973975.1 Trichonephila clavata
ACGTTAAAACACTTCTACTATTATACAGAACATATACAAAAAATTTCAGTTCATTATTTTCAAAACTTTTTGAGCAATCACTTGCCCCGTTTGAGTATTTGAAGAGGGAAAAAACATTTCGAGTAAAACGCGTTTTAAAGAATGACATCTTGCTTAAAGTAATGGCATCTGCTTTTACTAAAACACTTGTAGTTTTTGTTCTAGTGAACGGAAAATAATAAATTTGGTATTTTTATAAGGCTAATGAGATGGTCTATAAAATAAAATCATAAAAAAATGTCAATTTTTGACAAAAGTCAAAATTTTAAGGTAGTCGAATACCTTAATCAACTTAATTGAGATTGCACTTAAATCACTTCACCCAAGGAGCAATCAACCTTAATAAATTACTTATAATAGAAATAATAGCACTTATCTAATCTCCTGAGCACTGTTGCTTCAATACTTGAATAGTATTCCATTTGAATTAACTATACGACCACCGGTTGTAAATGCTCTTCTATCTCAACTTTCAACCATCATCACGCCCCCCCCCACACACTCTACGACTAACATTTAAATAGAAACTCTAATTTACATTAAACTCAGTCTTCTCTATGGAATGCGGTTTTCAACTGAAATCACAGTTAAAAAGATCGTTTTACCCAAGAGGATTAATGGATACGCGAATAGACCCGTTACACATCTACCAGCAGTTATATAAATTTCATTTCTCTAAAGACTTTTCATCTCTGTGTGAAATTTCTAATATTAACTGTTAGTGCTTTTAATTATGTATAAAATTCTACAATACAACGTTGCTACAAATCTCTTCCCTACAATAAACAAAGACATATATCCCTGCTATCATATTTCATTATCAATATCAAAAATCAAACGTAGATATATTTTGCTCAACAAAAATCCCCTTTCCATCCATTCACAGGTTCAAAAAACAAAATGACCCTGAACAAATCTTGAATTCATGTGAACGTGAACTTTTCAAAAAGAAATTTTTCTATCGTGGGAGAAAACAACTTAATTTTAGACTAAGGAGTTGTAACAATAGGAAACGTATTCTTTACCACTAACGTCTTTCGTCTTAGCATTTCCCTGCTAGCAATTTAACTCAACGAAGGCCAAAACTTTCTCCTCCAAATTCAAAATGAATCATTCCATTCCTTTCAACTTTTCAAATGTTGAATGAGTACATTATCTTTATAATATGTGTTTACGCAACCCATTTCGTTTTTGAATTTCAGTGGGTTTAATATAAATCTCTTGTTGCTTTGATAAGTATAATGCGTATGATTAAAACATTGCGGTAAAGTTATTAATGAATTTTCATAAAACTAAACATGGTTCTCAGTTCATTAGCTAACTTTTTCTATCTCAAGAAATACTTTCATATAACGGTGAAAAGTTTTAAAAAAGAAGTACCGTTTGTAAAAATGCAAAACCAAAATTTTATTAATCAAAATTTAGTTAAAATGCTTTTAATTAAAATGCTAAATATTTAATAAGTTTGAAAGGGGAACTTGTGAACATCTGGATCAGGAGTGAAAGAGTGTTTTATTTACGTGCAACTATAAAGCAACACGAGGGGTATTCGCGACGAACCTCGTAATTTTCAACCTCGGTCAAGAGGACGACACCTGAGCTGGCATCCCCTCTCCAAACTACCACACCCCGGTCTTCAATTTCATTAGGTTTCAAATTCACGACTCAATAACCCCGGTCACGAAATCGCAATCGTGACTACTTGGCTACTGTAGCCACTATGCAAGAAAAAGATCTTTGAAAAATAGGAAACTGCAATATGAATGTTTAACAAAAGTTTCTTGATTACAACTTAAATTAATTTTAAATAACATTGGAGTGATCATATTAATTATATACAAACTTAATTGGCCTTTCTCTGCTTTAAAAGGCTCCACACCCTATTCTTACTCATCAAGTGTGACTAAGAATAGGGTGCGCACAAATTTCTACTTTGTGAAAAATATCCTTTTACATTTAAAATAATTTCTTACTTTTGTTATTTTTTATTTATAGGCAAAATAATATTATTAGGCAGTTGTACTTGAAATCTTATAGTCACACATTTTTATACTATCTAGAAATATGATAGCACTTGAATTTTTAAGGTTAGGTTACCACAAATACAATAAATTTTAAAATCATTAACCTTTGTAGAGTAAAAATTACTGTAAATAATGGATTTTTAATGTTAGTATTAAGGGATAATTAAAGCCCAGTGGCTGAATGGTTAGTGCATCTCGCTTCCACACCACAAGTCCGAGATTCAAACCCCGGGCTGGGCAAGATTGACTCAGTCTCTCATCCCTTCAGTGGGTCGATAAAAGGAGCAACAAGCTTGCTTGGGAACTTAACACTGGGGGTTTCGCGTCAGACTAACCACCTGACCGAAACATCTTCTCGTGCACCTCGGGGCCCAAGGTCGTGTATACTGAGTTGGGCACAGTAGGTCTTGACCCTCATAGACTGTTGTGCCACTGAGTTAAGTTATTAAGGGATAATTAGTCTTTAAAATCAATCAAAAATTTTCGGTCAATAGCATTGATATTTATTGAAAAATTACTTTTGAAAATATAAAAAATTATCGAAACTTTATTGAAAGGTAAGTAATAAGGCTTTCTGTCTTCTTCTGTCCACTATCTGCGATCTTACTGCATAACATATTTGGAAATTAATAATAAATTCAGGAACCTATTCTTAATCTAACTGAAATTCATAATTGTCTTTTGTCTATATTAAAATCTAATATAACTTTAATTTAATTACGCTAAGTTTCCAGCCACGCTTGTGCCTCCATAAGTGAGGGTCATTAACAGTATTTTGACGATAATTATTTAAAAAAATTGAAAAATGTCGTGTAAAATGCCTTTGAAACTAAGTAAGAGAATTAAAACGCTTGACAAAATCTAAAAAGTAACATTTGTCATTTTCACAAAAATATATATATATATACAGTCGACTCTCAATAATTCAAACCTTCGATAATACAAATCTCTCGATAATTCAAACCTTCGATGATACGAACCTCTCGATAATTCAAACCTTCGATAATACGAACCTCTGGATAATTCAAACCTTCGATAATTCGAAGTATATGCTCAGTCCCTAGAAAAACTCTTGATATTTCGAACTAAAACAATACGTTTTGGTACACTCAGTATTTCGAAGTAAAATCTGTGGCTGGCCAGACTACAACACGCAAAAACTCGAAGCTATCTTATAAAACTCTCGACAATTCAAACAATCACCATCATTTACAGTCCTGTAGCAAACAGGTTGGAGCTTACAAGTTTTGTGTTGCATTGTCTCTGCGTGTCTCCCATGTAACGTAGCCTCTTTAATCACCATGTGTCTGCTACCTCTTCTACGTGTTTTCCGGTTCATCAGGCGAAAATACACTTTTATTGCTTTATTTCTTCAAGTGGACAATAGGCCAACCGGACCTATTATCAGTCGTCCATATCTCTTCTTTAACACGTGACCTTGCTGCACATGTGTTTAGAAAGTATTGTTCACTATTATGAAGAAGAAATGCGTAGAATTGTGTATGAATATATTCAATATATTCTTTTAATACAAGACCTTCAACTTCTGTATAATATTTATATCGTATACTATGTACTTTTTAAAAATACTTTAAAATAATTTAATACATATGTACAATTGTTGTTTTATTACATAGTTTCAAATTTAAATGAGTTAGAAAAAAATTCGTGCATTTTGGGAGTTTTTTCCTATTCTCTTGATAATTCTAAGTTTTTCATTGGTCCCTCGAATTATCGAGAGTCGACTGTGTATATATAACAGAGTAATAACTCCATACAAAATTATCAATTATAATTTACATTGTAAAGTCTTCTTTCATAGATCCTTGAATGCACACAGATGACAAGAAAATCGGCTCATGTTCGCGATTCTCAAAACCATTAATCAAAAATTATATTTTCAAAAAAAAAATTTTTTTTCCCTTCTTGTTAGCAAAAAATTTATAAAAAAAATCTTTAAAATTTAAAAACGTTAAAAATGATGAAAAATGATATAAAAGGTATGTATTTTATAAATCATGGAGCGATCAACAGAAATAATATATAAATTAGTAATGTCAGCTATATTAGTTTCGAAGATTACCGGTCATCAAAACTGGGTAAATGGATTAACAAACAGTATATTTACATTTCAAATGGTCACTCGTCAAAGATAACGACTTGCAAAAAGACATTATCATGTTATTTGTCTAAGCTAGACACTCTAACAATCAAAGTCATTGAAGCGTACAAATGGATCATTAGATTACTTTTAGACATAGAATTTAGATTACCTGAAATCAAAATAAAGCTTCCCAATTTCACATGGGTACAGGGACGCTTTTCCGCTTAGGCACATTAGGCACGTGCCTAGGGCGCAAAAGATTTGGAGGCGCAAAAAATAACACTGTGAACAGGCCTCCATTTAAAAAGTCCTGAAAGAAATATTTCTGCCCTTAAGAGGATAAAGACTGAAATGAGATTTACTGTGGAAGGTGAAAAACTTAAAAGTTTCATGTTGCTGCGCACTTAAAATGATATTACCTTGGAAATTGATCACAAGGGTGTTATTAATGATTTTGCAATGATCAAAGCTCTAGAGAAACTTTTTTGTACCAATACAATGACTGAGCAAAGAATAAAGGTGTCTAAAAGTAAAAGATAGTACGGTGATAAAAAAGATGATAATGAACAAGTTGAAAACAGACAGTTCATACAATAATGTATACTCTATACCAGAGGTTCCCAAACTTTTTTATCTCATAGATCCCTTGCCATGTTTTTCGGTTTGTGGTAGACCCCTACTTAATTAATATTGAATTTTTGCAAATTTATGAACTTAAATGTCTTTTTGACAGCTGGTACTACAACTCCTACTTTAAAAGAATTAAATTTCTAACTGTAATGAAGTGTAGTGTTTAAAATTTAAAAAGCACACATGTTCATTACTTAAATTAAAAGTTAATTAATAAATACAACTGTTAAACAAACAACTGACTAAACAACAAACAAATGATTTTAAAGGGAGGAAGGAATCTAGCACTACAATATCAAATTTTCAACATTTAGTATTAATCTTGTCTGGTTTAACCTTAAATTTCCTCTGTTAGAGTCCAATTTTTTTCTTTCTTTCTTTTGGAGATTGGCAACCGCACTGAAGCTCCTTCACACTAAGGAAAAGCAACGAAAAACTTCCTCATCATATTCCAAAAGTCGAGACAAATAACAGGTTTGACTTTTTAAAGCCAAAATTGCTGGCATCCCTTTCTAAACTTTAAGATCCTCGTTAGTGTTTATTATGATCAGCTCCTTGTAATGTGACACTTTTTTTTTTCAATATGACTATACGAATTCATTGCCTACTGTATTGCCATAGTCAAATCATTCTCAAACCTAATTTCAAAACCTGAATAAAAGGCATTTAAATGTTGAACATAGGTTAACACGTTCTGACAGAATGTCTGTGACAAATTTAGAAAATTCGGTACCTTCAGCATTATACTTCTTTAACTTAACTCAGGAAAGAGAAGCTGAAATGCTTCTTGATTTAATAAAATTTATGCTGTCACCTTGTAAATGCAAATTAATTTCATTTTATTTAGTAAATAAATCTGTCAAATAGGTAAAATTTGGTTTTCACATGATTATAATGATTTTTTTAAAAATTAGTCATGGTTTAGTTTGATGAGAGACACTATCATAGCCCTTATACCTCATGGACCCCCAAATTAATTTTTGGCTGGCGTAGACACCTTGGAGGTCGTCGTAAACCCCTGGGGGTCTATATAGACCACTTTCGGAATCACTGCTCTATTCTGTAAAATTGCAAACGTTTTCATTAATTTAGAGCACTAATTTACAAAAGGGTGGGTGAGTGGTCCGTGATGCCTTCAGGTAAAAAATGAACAAGAGTGGTCAAACCATGCTATTATACCTTCCTTACGGTTGCCAGTCCAGGACATGGTGGGTCCATATGTGGTGCAAATTGGAAAGACTCTCCAAACAGCAAAAACAAAGAAAAAGTAAGAGAGTTGAGAGAAAATCCCTTGTGAACCAAAACTGTGGCAAAGTAAGAGGTGAGGAGGGGAGTGCTATGAAAACAGTGGAGAGGGAAGTTAGCAACAATTTAAAGGGCCTAGGGCGCTGGGAAGGTTAAAAACGACCCTGCACTGCCCTGTTAAACTCATTTATAGCTTTGAAAGTTAAAATATGAAATAAAATCGAGAGTACTGTTATAGAAAAATGTTTCCTCTAAAACGCCTTCATTTAAAATCAAATTTAATAATAATATCTAAACAGTGTTATTTTATAATTTTAATATTCCATATAAATAATTCCCATGTTCCATTTTTCGAATTTTGTGTAAAGTATTTGTTAAAAAAATTATTTGCAAGGTTAAATATATACAAGAAATGTGACAGTTTCAAAAAATAATTTAGTATTGAAGAGGAAAAATTGGAGAAAAAAATGTTCTTTCTAAAACTAAATTAATAATTTGGTTCTTACTGTAATCATTTTTTAATTGAATAATGCAGAAATTCTGGATAATTTTTTAGTTCTGTTTTTGGATCGCTGTTGAATAAATATGATTAATATTACTGAAGGAAGAGATATGTAATTAAAAATATTCATACAATAGAATCATAAATAATGAAACAATATTTTGAAATATTGCTTTATTGTTGCACAAGATTAAAATGGATTAATCATTTTCAGTGTTGTGAAAACGTAATCAAACAAAAAGATATTTTCTGTGCTTAGAGATATCGTATCACACACATAAATTTAAAATATTATCTACGTATAACAGTTCATTTTAATGCTTTTTAATGCTTACACACATTCGCTTCAGTTATCTGAATCTGAATTGTAATTTTTATATAAATGTATTGGTTCAAGTAAATTTGTGAAAAAGAATTTTTTTCTAACTTAAAAATATTTTTAAATAATTTTAAATCTTTAATAAAATAATTTGTACTTTTCCAGACTTAAAACAGTATTTTAATTTATTTTTGTAATCTAAATTATAATTCAATTTTTTTCTTTGTGCAGCTTAAACTGACATGATCTATAATTTTCAATATATAATTTTTATAAATGATAACCCAGATGATTTGGAAGAATTGGTACTTGCGTATTATCACAACAGTCGCCAACTCTATTAATAACTCGCCAAGTTGGCAACCCCGATTTCCTATGTGTCCTACGCACTGATTTGACAGTTAGGTGCTTCGTTTCATATAACGTCACCAATAGGTTGTGATAACACTTAAAAGAGTACCGAAGAGTTAACAGAGATCTAACTTTTTTTAAAAATATAATTCAGTTTAAATATAAGACAAATACAATAGTCAGTCATTTAATTTCTTGGATATATTTTATGATACAAGAATCTTTTTTTTTAAAGTTTATTGTAACATATTTAAAAAAAATTGCCTTAGAAAAAATTTGGTGCTCATGTATACCGTCGATCAATTTCTTCAGATCAAAAGATGTTGCCAAATGTTGTGATTTGAAGCCAATAGTGGATGTTTCATAGCAATAACAAGGATGGCGTCCTCTTTTTATTTGACATAATTTTGTGTGTGGTCGACAGTTTAGCAATAGAATTTCATTGTAACTTATAGTTATATATTTCAGGTTATCTGAATATATTGAGATTCATAATACGTTTTTCTTCTGTGGCTTGATAATTGAGAGAAAAACAGGGCACATTCAGAATTAAAGCAGATATTTTTAAATTTATTTACACAAAAGCTCTCTTTTTTCTTATATTTTTTTTAAATAAATATTATTTCCTTAGTTTTGACATTTTTTTAAACTAGCTTTTATGTTGGATTTAATACTTTAATGCAAGTGTATAAATAATGTTAAAATTTTTGATGTATTATTATAATATGATTGTTTCATGTTTTAATTGAAATGAGTGTACAAAAATAACTTAATGTTAGATCTATAAAATGATTTCTCTCTTGTTTCAAATATTATTGATGTACCCGAGAATTGTGGTTCCTTTACAAAAGATAAAATCCTTTATTAAATGTCATTTAAACACATAGAAAAATAAATAGAAATTAAATAAAACAAAGGTATTTATTCAATTCAAAGTAGACGAAACTTTCCAAATTTCATTCCAAAATTAAATATTCAGACTATTATAGTTTTATATTTAATGCAAATTTAGTGGTTTTAGTGAGTCTGAGCTTTACAAATACTCTTTTAAGTTGTACATCCAGCAAATTAAAATTCCAGCAAATTATTTAAAAAAATAAACTTTAGAAAATTGTTATACCCTTGAGATATAACTGAACCTACAAGAAAAAAAAATATTATAATCCATTACAATTTAAATGTAATAAATTCAAAGGCCGAAAAGGTAACTATTAATTTCTTTTTTTATAGAATACTATTTCTAAGATCGTTCTCAGCATTTCATTTCAATAAAGCACGTATTGTAAAGGAAATTATTTTAAAACTGTAGTTCTTGATAGTTACAGCATCAAGTAATAATTGATGAAAATAATTATCACTTGATATTGAAGTAATAAGAAATTCAAATAAAACATGTACGGCAGAACAAGGAAAAAAGCTGTTGCCATTGTGAATATTTATGAGAAAAAATATGTCTTAACTAAAACACCTATCTTTATTTCAAGTTTATTTATTTATTACTTTAGGTTATAGTTAAGGTGACGTGAGTTGTTTTTTGAAAACTGTCACGTACACAAGTATAAAACTTTTAAACCATAAACAGTTTTATTACGACGGACGATAAATCTTTTTCAATGGATTTTTTTTTCTTTTGTTCGAAATTGTTGAGAATTCTTTTGTCGAGCACACGATTTATTAGAATTACAATGAAAATGAATTTACTTCAAAAATATAAATATTCAATCATTCGTTTTTTTAAAAATAGGTCTTACGATTTTGAAAAGTGCTAATGTGTAAAGAAAATTTCAAAACAGTTTTCTGATTTCCAATGATTTTTATTGGCGTCTGTTATTTTTCTTGGAATAGAATAGAATACGTTAGCACTTGCAAACATGTTTTAGAATATTTTTTTTAGCTCTAATAAAATGAGAATTGTATACATATGTAATGATTATACAATCTTATAGAAAATAAAAGCAAGAGTGGGAGAATGTGAAAGAACGTAACTTAGTATATTAAATACAAACATGCAAATCAATGACAAATCTTATGAATTCAAGTAATTCTGAAACGATGTTTGAAAAAATTAGTAATATATCGAAATTATTAATATTTTTTCAGGAGTTTTTTTTATTAAAAATGTATTGAGGAACAAAACTATTTTCAAAGTGTAAACTATTATATCCAACGTATTGTTTAAATTCTAAAAATTGTTTCGAAAGAAAATTATAATAAATAATGTTTTAACTTTGAATAGGTTGCTCTAGAGTTAAAAGTTGCGGTTTGAGTTACAAACCATTTTCAGATATAATTTAATATTTAGTAGGAAATACTGCGGTAGTTATTACACATTATCATTTGTTTTGTTAAGAGACTAATTTAGTTTTTTCTTACTCTCGTTTTTCTTTTCCATCTTGGATACCATTATTTTGTTTTCAAGTTATTTTTTGCATCCATTTAAGTATGTTTAAACAGGTTTATATTATTATAAAATGTACGTGACTGTGTTTAATTGAATATAACATTGAAAAGGTAGAAATGATTGTTTTAATATCATTTTACGGCGGCATTTCAACAATACACAAGTAGATACCTAATCTCATTCGTGTAAATTTATTTTCCGGAAGATTTCAGAACGTATCAGTACCAGCCAGTTAAAATTTTTAAAAAATTTTTTCGTTGTAAGCATTAAAAAAAATATGAACACACTACAATTTTCAGAAAAAAGGATTGATAATAAAGTTTTAAACTGTATTATATGATACAAAAATAAAGTACATTTGTTTATATGTCTGACAAAAGTTTGAAAAAAAATTGCATATTTTCAAATAATTCTTTTTTTTTTCCATGTGAAAAATGCTTCTATAAAAGCAATAATTTGCGCAGTGACATAAAACAGAATATTAAGACCCTCTGCAAAGTCGAGTTTTGTATCCCAAGACGTACTTGGCATCAGTTAGACTCTGGGCCTCCTAGAATCCTGCCCCCCTCCCATAATGGGGGGTGTGTACGTAACGCCCCTAAATTTACCTATACAGTAGAATGTCGTTTATCCGAACGTTTACTATCCGGAGCGTCAAATATCCGAACCAAAGTCCGGATACGTTTTCGAACAGTGCAATGCTCAACAGTTGTTTCGCGTGAGGTCAAAAAGTCACGGGAAGACCCAAGGTGAGGGATATTTGGGGAATTTCAGTTGTGTGATTTGGTAAACATGTGTGCGGAATATTAGATCAGTTTGTTTCCAAGTGAGGGGGTGTATAAGTGCTCTTTTGTTGAGTTTTGTTGATGTAGAAACCTGGATGTCATGCAATGCAGAAGACAATGAATTTCAAATGCTAAATGATGGCGTGATTGGGACTTCCGTGCAAGAAAAATCCGACCCTGTCGATGATGAAAATGGATGAAGACAAGGACAACAACAACGAAAGTAGCATGGATCCATCAAATGCTGACGCTTTTTCTGCGTTAGAGACAGCTATGGAGTGGTGCGAACAACCATCAGAGTGATGCCCTACTCAACTGCTGTTCGAGAGAATCAGAGACCTTGCAGCGAAAACACGAAGGTGTACAATGGTACAGCGAAAAATAAGTGATTATTTTCCACAATAAAGGTACAATTGAGACATTTTGCACCTATTTTGCTTTTTCTGCAATCACGTTTCCCGCATGTGATGATTCTCAATATTCGTACAGTGTCCGGTATCATATACTGCATGGTCCCATTCGGTTTTCTGTTATCCGAACAATCACGTATCCGAACGGTGTCTGGTCCCAATTGATTCGGATAAACGACGTTCTACTGTATATAGCTAAGTCTTCTGCACAGAGCCTTGAACTAGGATTTTTGAAACGTATAATTCAAGACTTAATGAATTCATTCATATTTTATCATATCGGAGTACAGAAGTTTTAACAAAAGACACACATTTTTATTTCAATTGATCGTAACTCTGAAAATAATGTGATTTTTTTTCCAAAAGATATAGTACAATCCCGGAATAGAAGTTCTAGCTATATATAGGTAAAATATTAGTATTTTGAAGAAGTTTTCAAGAAAAGAGTAGAATCTTTTGAAATATGGATTCATTTTATGCATTTAAATGATTTTTTTCGTGTTATAACATTCTTAAAACAATTTCATATGTGTATTCTAATTTCAACTGATATAAAAAAAATTGCTCATTTATATGCTTTTCCAAAATCATGGCTCCAACCTTTTCAGTCACCTCAAGCATAATTAAATACTTTCGTAGTGTAATTTAGTTTTCAGTCAATTAAAATTTAAGAATTAATTTTTTTAATAAAAAATTCATTTAAAAATATACCTGTTTAAGTAGTATGAAAAATTTAAAAAAAGAAAGAAAGTAAATTTTTATCTTTTTTTTAGTAAGATTAAGAACATAGTATAAAATCTAACAAAAAATATTCTCACAGAAGTTGACCTTAAGAACAGTGTCAATGTATTAATGACCAAAATTCAACAATCGAGGGACCACTTATTCCATTGACCGCTCCATAAAACACGAGAGAGTAGCCTTCGCACTCCTTAAGGGAACATTTCCAAAAAAATGGAAATCGATTGATTGTAACAATAATAGCTTTTTTTATGGATTTGTCCTCCACCCCCATTAACTTATTTTTTTTCTCGGTTTTATCATCGATATTTTCAACCAAGCGTAACTGATGAATATGGTATGGTAGCCTGTTTGCTGAGATTAAGAAAATGGGGTTATATTTCGAACAAACACCTCTTTTTCACTAGATGTCATATTCTTTGAGAACTCCACCCTCTACATTCTATGAAGGTGTGAAAAAAGTTTTAGGGAAGTAAATGTTTTGATAAAAATTAGATACTTATCTGAAATAAAAAAAATGTATTGGTAATTTACTCATATAATACAATTTTGACCTTATTTTTCCCAACACAATATGGCAATTGAAACAGTTCGAATTTGAAATTATTTTGAAACAAAAAGTATGTAGGAATTCAGATTACTGAAAAAAAGGTTAACTTTGGGATCTTATTTTTTATTGGATCCTTTAGTATCAGAAAGTTATTTTAATTGACATGATGCGCTCTTTGCTGAATTAAAATTTAATTGATGTCTTTTTCTGCTTTAAATTAATGTCTGCAATGAAAATTTAATTTTTCAGAAAAAACGAGTCAATGTACATATATCTTTATCGAATTTATTTACAACTTTGAGTAATCATTCCAAAAGTATTAAAAATTCAAATTTTCCGAAGAAAATGTGATTTTATTATTCATTGAAGTGAATAGAGAAAAAAAATCATTGGACACATAAAAATGTATTTGTCGTGATGTAAATTAGCTCTTGAAACATGACTAAAATAACAATGAATTCTCAACAACAACAACAACAAAAAAACACCTGCTCGTTATTCTTTACGCTGTATGAAAAATTATATTTTAGAAAAGAAATTACACCAGAGAGAGAGAGAGAGAGAGATAATAATATTGGGGAAAAATAACATAAATATCAAGCAAAATTTTAAATTCTTTAAATTAATTAAAATTATTATTACAAAAGTCGTCTTTATTCTAATTGTAAAGTTTTCAACGAATTTTTTTAATGAAGAAGAATTTTCATTGTAAAATTAATAGAATGTAGAATTGAAATAAAATATTTTAGCCCATGATGACACATTATCAAACAATTTTTATATAACATTTATTTTTATGTTTTCTTATTTTGTAAGTTAAACCAATATCCACTCTAAATTTTGTTAAAAAAATTATGATCTGTTTTAAACACATTAATTAATTCACAGATCATAAATTTCCATACTAATAACTTTCATTTAAAAAAAAAATAATTCAATTCAGATAAATAAATGATTAAGCTCAAAAGAAATGGAATTTTAAAAATTGAGAGAAAAAAGTAAATCTTGCGAAAGTTTGAAAACTATAAATAATTTTTTATTTTAAATTAACTCAGGTTCAAAGAGAAAGAATAGAGAGTAATATAATATCTGAATTATTATTGTGAAAAGTGTCATTTTCTACACTCATCATTCATTTTATTTTAAAAAAGGATATAATTTATTAGATTGAAATTAATATTCTAAACACACACGCCACTTTGTTTAAATTCAAATAAATTCTTTCACAAATAGTTTAATTTACATTAATCAAATGGAATATTAGAAATTTGAATTGATATACTTATATATAATTTTATACATAATTATATTTCAATTTAATTTATAATACTTTAAACATATATTTATGTATTTTTTGTTTAGTAAGAGTGATATAAAATTTGAAGAAGGAAACGCCAACTCAAGAATGTCCTTGCATAGTTAACTTGATTCAAAATAATTAATACTATTGTTATAACTTGTTTTAACGTAATTTTTATATAATTTATCTTTAATAAATAATGTTTGTTTATATTTATTAGATAAGTTTATGAGTTTCCCTGTAAATATAGGGCTTTAATTATAATTTCATATTATTTTTCATGTTTTTTAAATATATATCTCAATAAATGCATACATCTGTTCGATATTTATGTAAATTCGTCAGGACAAAAATTAGCTCTTAAATATTATTTTTTTCAAAATGTTTCGTGGAATATTGGAATTTGTTAGGATACATGAGTTAAAAACAGGGCATGCATTATAATTTACGCTCCCATTTTTGTAAGCTATTATTTAAATTTATAAAGTTTATCTCAAACTAGGGTTGTGAAAAATAAAAGAGAAAAGTCAGTGACATATAATTACAATAATTTAACACTTAATCATAATGTTAAAAGCTTTTAAATTATAAATAAATTACACAGAGATCAGATTTTTATCCTCTTTAAGCCAAATAATTTAGATCATATTTCAAACTGTTAATTATGTAAAATATTAATAACGGATTCTGTGCATATCTATACACTTCGCTTACTAACAGACCTTAACAATAACCTTTAAGATAATAAATTACAGCTCTTATTAAACAGACTATACGTCAAGATCTTAACAAATGCTTTTAAAACGATGAATTATTTTTCGTTTTGTTAAATCTTTCAAGTCGAACTTTTATACATTCATCGTTCCGTTTTGATTGTAAAATGCAATTGAAGTTTCATAGAAAATAAAATAAAGTTTTGATACGAGAAGAAAGGAGTTTATAAACGTGAGCAGGCTGGTTACCTTTCATTATTGCTTCCCCCCTCTCTTTCGACGCTTTGAAATCATACTTTTTTCTTTTTTTCGAATCAAGAAAAAGCGAAAGATAAAAGCTTAGTTAACAAAGTATCTTTTGTTGCGAAAGGAGATCATAATGAAAGAGCGACGGAAATGAAACACTGCTTTTACTTACATTAGGGGAGAAGAAGAAAAAAAGAAACAGTAATAAAAATCGCAAAACTGCTTCTGTAGTGAGAAACTTACCAAGAGATATCTTGAGAGAATACGAAATAATACTCTTAAATTCGTAAGTGCAACGTGTACGTTTTTATGTGATTTCTCTAATAAAATTTCATCTAATTTAATCGCAATTTTTTTCAATTATTGGAAGCAGATAAGGCGTGCATACTTTCGCAGAGAAAATTCTTCGCCTTTTGTAGTTGTTCTTTATTATTTTTCACAGATCCGATTAGATTAAGGGCCATGAATCAGTAGTGTTTTGCTATTTCGAATTTAATTCTTGCCTTCTGTTTTATTCACTGTAACTGAAACCTTTGTTTTATCTATATTCCATTTTTAATTTATTTGTTCTTTTTCGGTCTGTTCGGAATAAAAGAAACAAGATGAAATGTTTCGAATGTTTTCTAAGTACAAAAGAACTTCGCTTCGCTTCACATCCGTAAAAGCCTTCCATTAGTTAACTCTTTCAATTATGTTCTTTTTTGTGCTTTTTTTTTCGTGTTAAAGTTAATGAATTGAAGTGAAAAGGGCTTTCAGCGAAAATACTCGTTACTCTATTCCTATCTCTCTGGGGTGATACTTACTTCCGCAATTAAGCTTAAAGATATTGTTAGTATTTATTTTGTAAGATGTAGGTGAATTTTGTATACTGTGTGCATTATCATACCGAGAACGATAAGATTAAGATTTTTAGACAAACTTACATTATGACTCGTGCAAACAACTTAGCAAAAATGTAACGAATGGAATTAATTATAATTCTCTAATTAGTAAGATAGTACTCACTTTATCCTATGAATAGGGACAAGAATATTGTATACCACTGATATAATAATGGATTAATAACTTTCACCGTTAATTTACATTTAAACAATTCAAAGAGAACAATGTTTATTGTACAAGATAATGTATTACTTTAATCCTTTAAGTTAAAATGTTTAGTGATCAACAAAATAAGTTAGAAATAAGTAATCAAAGTCTAATAACAACAATTACTCATTCTATAAAATAAGTAGTAAAAGAAAAGGAGACCATTTAATATATATATTTCTTTCTCTTGGAGCTTATTAAGAGGCATTAACTATTCAAAATTGATGAAAGTATTCGTAAAATAGGACTACGTCCAAAGGATTTCGACAAAACGCTCAACAAAAATTCAAACAATTATTTAATGGAGATAGTAAAAAGAATTTTATATAATAAAGTAACTTCTTAAATATTATTAATTTGCGAAAAGTAATTAAAATAATCTACAAACACATGCATACATATATTTATAACTTTTGTGATCAATCAGAACAGAGGTTCCCAAAAGTTTTGTCTCATAGACCCCTTGCCTTGTTTTTCGGTTTGGGGTAGAATGAATTATCTAAGAATGAATTTTAGCAAATTTAACAACTTAAATGTCTTTTTGACAGCTGGTATAGAGCTATATTTATTTTAAATATTTAAATTTCTAACTGCAGCGAAGTATAGTGTTTAAAACCTAAGACACACATGCCTATTAATTAAATTAAAATTTAATTAATACTTAAAATAACTGTTACATAAAGTAACTGAGCAACAAACAAACGCTTTTAATGGGAGAGATAAATCTGGCGCTTCATCCATTCTGGTGCTTCTAAAACTGCTGATATCCGTTTCTAAATTTTACTTGAAGATCTTGGTGCCTATTCTGATCAGTACCTCTTGTAATATGACATTTTTTTTCTTTCAATGTGACCATATTAATTGCCTATTGTGTATTACCATATATATAGTCAAAGCATTCTCAAACCTAGTTTCAAAATCTGAATAAAGGGTATTTTAAATGTTGAAAGTAGGTTAAAACGTCCTTTTCCTGGCAGATTGTGTGTGACAAATTGAGAAACTATAAAAATTCGGGACGTCCAATATTATACTCCTTAGCTTAATTATGGCAAGAAACGCCGAAATGATGGTCTTTGTAACTACAAATTAACTTCAATAAATTTTGTAAATAAATCTGTTAAACAGGTAAACTTGGTTTCCACTTGGTTTAATTTTCTTTTAAAATTAAAGTCATGATCTGGTTTACTGAGAGTCACTATCGTAGATCCTCATTTACCCCTCATGGACCCCAAAATTATTTGTTCGCTGTCGTGGACCTTCTGCATGTTGTCATAGACCCCTGGTGGTCAATATAGACCATTGTGGGAATCACTGAATTAGAAGTTCGATTCATCCTTTTCGATGCTTCACCATTTGCTCCAGAAGCAACATTTCAGTAATTGCCTTTCTTACACAGCTTTTCAACTAACAAACAACATGCTAGTAAAATGAATTATGTTTTTTCCCTCTTTTCTTTTAGATTTCTGCGAAAAAATACGATATATGAAGCATGCGAAATAGTATTAAATGCATATTTGCGTACAATTAAATATTTCATTTAGGCAGTGAAAATCACGGAAAATACTTATTCTGAATGCTTCTTCTGTTTCAATGATTTCAGTTTATGGCGTATACAGACCTCTCTTAAAGGAGAGGAAGGGGCTACAGTCTGAAAAACATGCGGTTGAAAGAGCCGAATGGTAATCTCTATGGTAAAAATTAAAAACCTGTTGATCTATAAGGGTGGTGGAGGTAAGCCCCCAACTCCTCCCGTTGTGTTCGCAACAAATTACGCGGTAATCGGAAATTCATGTCCGGAAGTTTATATTTTAAATGGTATTAGATTTGGATGTCCTCTCGTAATCTGAAATTTAAGAGAATGAATTATAGTACTCGTGTAATATCGATCACGTGTTCGTGATTCAGAATCACGGAATCCTTCACCAATAGTTTTCGTGTTGATCTGATGCAATGTTAATAAAACTTCATTCTTCAAAGGAGAATAACGAAAAACTATGCCTATAATAATAATAATATACACCCAACTTTTTTTACACGGTAGATGCGTTTCTTAGAAAACCGTTGAAAAAAATCGTGTGAAAAAATACATACACCACATGGCAAATTTGGGGATATGTTCCACAATTTTAAAAAATCGTGTAAAATGAAAATGTTTTAAATATTTTCCCCCAAAAAAACCGTACCAAACGAGTTTTAATAAAATCCGCGCTACGTATTTATAAAACAAGCCTGCTGGGAGGGGTTTGTCGCTGGTCTAAGGTTGATGGCTCGACCCCGGTCCAAGTCGGTGGATTTTCATGATGCAGATAATCGACAACAGCCATGTCGTATGATTATACGGCATGTAAATGAGCCCTAAAGTGTATTCTTGGCTTGGGTGCTCTCGGCAAAATTAAATCCTAGTACAGGTTCGCATCGTCAGAGCTCAAGTGCCTCCCTCTGGGGTGGAAACTGGGTGTAAAATTACTTGCGGCGATTGGTATACGCCTATATGGTGCTGCACTAAAAAGAGATACTAGCTTTCGGTGAATGTACTGGGTCTGCAAGGGTAAAACACCGATCCGCAGCCCATTAAAAATAAAACAAATATTTATAAAACAAAAACACTTCAGTTTTGTTGCAAAAAAAAAAAATTAAAATCAGTGTACAGTGAAAATTCAGTCTAAATACACACAACATATAAAATTTTTAATAGAAATTAGTAATAAAACTACTAACAACAATTCATCACTACTTGATAGCAAGCGTTTATTACGAACTGGGGTTTAAAAATGCTTTTATCTGTAAATGTGTTAGATATGTCCAGCACAACTGTCGGTTTTAATTCAAATGATGAAGTTCATTCGTTATTAACAGCCTCTGTTTTTTTTTTCAGTTGTCTTCTTAGAGGCTGTCTTTTTGTTCCTCAAGTTGATTATGTAATTCTTGAAATCCTACTAAACAAGTTTACGTAGAAATTTTAACTCACACTCTATGTCAGGATCAAGAGTCCTAAAATGTGGTTCCCTACTTGTAGCAAATTTCAAGTCTTTAAGAATTACCTCAGCTGATAATAGCTGAACTTCACCTTCGATTTGCCAATATCAACTTCTTTATTATCAAAAACTGTCTTAAACTCATTCATATCGTCCTCATCCAAAGGCTACGAGACCCCAAATTTTATTGGAATTCGTGCTAGAACAAAAAATTTGAGTGAAAATATTCGTTAAATTCGTTTACCGTGTTATTACAAAATCGTGTAAAAAAAGACCGTGTAAATAAATTATAGTTTAAAAAACTAAAAAAATACCCTTTTATAGTTAAGCGAACTAAATTGTAACTTAATGTTTTTGTCGCCAAATCTGGAATTAGTTGCCAAATATGGAACGAGATCTGGAATTAGTCGCCAAATCTGGAAACGGTATTTGAAATGAGTCTCCAATGCAGGATGAGATCTGAAAATGGGAAATCGTTAATCCTGATGATCTTGATCAGGACAATGGAACAAAATTATTAAATTATTGTATTGTCATCAGTCCAGGACAAGTGAGCAAAATTTCGAATTAATCTGGACTTTTAAAGTGGGTAAAAATTGAGTTCAAAGATTCAGTTACATACAAGTGAAGCGAATGAAAGCGTGTTAAAAAATAGTTGGGTGTACTTCAAAATTATGTAGTTAAGAGCTACCGAACCACCGAAAAGAACTTCAATCACATTACTTACACGGTTTTTCAAGTGCGGTAACCCACTTCAAAATTTATTTCCACTGATGCTGAATAAATTATTTTTTAATGTATTTGGAATGATATCATGTTCTTTTTAAAATACTTCGGCAGAATTGACTAATTTTAATACATCAATATTATGTAATTTTTTAAACATTTTTCTCAATTTTTTGTTAATTTTTAGGTAATTAAGCTACTGATTTTTAATTTTGCTTTTTAAATACATTTATTTGATTTATGTATAGGA
Organism: Trichonephila clavata; assembly: GCA_019973975.1. Taxonomy (NCBI): domain Eukaryota; kingdom Metazoa; phylum Arthropoda; class Arachnida; order Araneae; family Nephilidae; genus Trichonephila; species Trichonephila clavata. Next base: position 19,401 of record BMAO01019407.1, read on the forward strand.
AATGAACTAAAAATTGAAACTAATATGAATAGAGTGAGTGAGTGTTTATGAAGCAGCTTATTATAAAGCAGCACGAAGGCTGTTGGTGACCGATTTCGCAATTTTGTACCTCGGTCAAGTAACACCTAACCTGACACCCCTCTCCAAACTATCACACCATGCCAACGGAAAGGTATTGAGCTTCGACAGATTAAGCGAGCTTCATCCCCTCTACAGCGAACTCTTGACACACCAGTCAATAGTTCTGACCAATACAAACGGAGCTTCATAATTTAAAATATCAATAACTTTTTTATTAATATATAATAAAAAAGTAATGCTTGCATTTTAATAAATAATAGAATTTATTTTTTAAAAGTGACTCCAAATAATGCACTTCAATCATATTTAACTTTGAATGCACTTTATTATATCTCACAAAATTAATGATTACGAACTATTTTTGATCTAAGTCAGTATTTCAAATAAAATAGTATTATAAAAGCGATGTTTTTTTATAAACTTTTCAGTTGGCTTCCATTTCATATAGGGAAAAAAATATACTAATCCGTTTTACTTTGTCATTCGTTATTTTGAGAAAAACTATTGAAATTTAAATAAATTCGTCCTTTTTTTCCCTCGTAGTTGAAAAAAATGTCGAATTATGAAACACCTACGAATTTTCTCAATATAATTTACTTAATAATTTATATGTAGTTAGAGCGCTTTAATACTTTAAAACAGCTTTCAATTTTTTTTCTGCTGTTTTTATCTGAAATATCGCAAATAAAAATGTCTGATTTTTAAATCAGTTATTCAGAATTTATAGAAGTCTAATGTGCTAATAGAGAAGAATTAAGTGTGTACTTGGTAAAAAAAAGTATAATTGCCAGGTGCATTTCCTCATATTGATAAACATGATTGTGTTTATATGATACTTAAAAATATTTTACTTTCTAATTTATTCTCTATTTTTTTTTCTAGAACGTTATATTTTTGTTGATAAATGTTTTCAAATTCTGTTCCCTCAAACGATATCTTATTCCCTACCGTCATTTTTTAAATCATACTTCAGATTGCCATAAGGCAAAAAACAAAATTTTTTTTTTTACTATTCTTTGTAAGTAAATAGACTCATACAATCTCAACTTACTTATTGAGTTTTTCAAAAAATGTTTTATAAGTTCATATTACATTCAAAACTAGAAAAAAATGATATTTCTCTTTGCAAAGAGTAGATGAATTTATTTTTTGTGGAAAGTTAAATGATTATTCTTTTTAATTTGATTTTTTGAAACATTAAATAAATTATAAAATAACTTTACAGGGAAGAAAATTTAAGTGCTGTTTCCGTTAAGGGGAGAAAAACCTCAATAAAATTAGGTTAAAAAATTTTACAAAAATTTAAATTATAAATTTATAGAATTTAATGAGTCGCTATTTATTTTTGAAATGTACATATATATAGTAGTTATACAAAATAATTTTTAAAAATATTAAATTTTAATCAATATATTTAACGTCAATTATTATATTTAGTGAAAGTAATAAAATAAGGTATTTATAATAAGAAAATTGTTACTAATTCTATATTGGAAAATACAATACTAAACTAAGTTTATTTATCAACTTGGCCATTCAGGTATAAAAAAATTATTAAAATACATGCAGTTTTATGACCAATCAAAATAAAGGCGGCTGCGGGTTCTAAATTTTAAGTAATCGTGATGAATTAGATTTTCCATACATCTTTTTTTTTTTTTTTTTTTTTTTGGAAATTTTATTTTTATTGTTGCCTAACTATTTTTCTAATCTTTTGTTACATATGTTTTTTTCTAACAGAGTTAAATAACATATATTACGCTGTCTAATTATACCATATATTTCTTCAATTAAAATATATTTTACATCACATAATAATCAAAAGTATAAAATTCAATGACTTAAACTGCAAGTAAGTTCTAACACAGATATAACGAAATATTCAAAAATAAAGGAGAGTAAAATTATTTTTCAAGATCATAACATTTTTAAATTAATTTTCTTTCCCCTAATTAGGGTATGAAAACCAGCACAAGGAAGGTTTACTGTAATAAAATGTTTTTAAATTTTATAGAATGATTTCTTTGTCTATATAGAAGGATATCATTATCGTTCTTGTTTAATACTATGATTATATTTTGGTTCAATTTGAATACAAGTCAGATATTCAGATATAAATAAAATATAATTTTACATCTTATTTCGAAACAATTGGAAATATTTTACTTATACTTTGATATTTCTGCGTAATTTAACTAAATCAATGGTAATAATATACTTAATGATACATCTGTAGAGCTTATCAAATTTCATTCAGTCGCATCATTGTCTTTTGAAACACTGAGACTAAACTTTTGATTTTTTTTCCAATATTGTTTAAGTAAATAATCGACATTATTAGCAACTGAATTAAATTATGTACATTAATAAAATTTTAAAGATAATCAAGCTAATTTGGTACTTTTCCGTTTCACTGGCGCCGACGATAAAGTCGCCAAAAATGATACAACCGACTCCAAATGGAATATTCCCACTGGTAACCTTTTACCCCCAAATTTTCAAAACAAGTCGTTGTCTTTTCTTATCAGTAATGTGCTTTTCATAATACATCAAAAAAGGATAAAAAAAACCATTGAGAACTGATACTAATTAATACTTTTTATGTGTATATTGCAGCGAAACGGAAAAGTATCGGTAATATTTTAAAGTAACAATAATTTTTATAAACTAATTAAGTGTTAAGATAATTTTAAAGATCTGCTTCATGCACATACATCCATGAAAGGAAAAATCAAAAGCTTTTTCGAATAAAAATCAATTACGATATTTTCGTTAAAACTTGTTGATTGTAAGGGGTTGGACGAAGAAGAAAAGCAGTTTAGGGTTAACATTTAATAAATTAGAAGCAATTGCCCCCAAAGTTAGTATTTTGAGTTTTGAAAAGTAATTCTGGATTTTATATTGATTTTAATAATTTCTCTGTGCTCTTAAACTTAATTTCAAAATTTAAATTTTTCATAAGAAACAAACAAAATTTAAATATAAATGTTCACTTTTTAAAAATTTTAAACAAAAATTAAATGTACCGTTTCAAACTTTGTCAAACGTAACGCAACATGAGAAAAATATACTATTGATTTAAAATAAATTTTTTCTATCTTTCCTAACAATTTTATTAATGAGTTTTTTTATTATTAAATATATAGATTATTTCTATGCCGCACTGAAAGTAAAGTAGAAAAACAAAAAAGGAGGCTGTAAAATATAAGTTTAAATGCAATTATATCTAACAACATTTAGATTCAAATTCTCTGTGTGTGTTCTACATTATGTAATAAACTTTTTTTAAACAAAAGGAACGTGATAAAAATGACATTTCATTATTAAAAATTGTAATTGTATATACTTAGAGAGGAAATTGGAGTAAAATATGCCAAGAAAATATAATGATGTAATTTACAACTTGATATATCCAAACACTTCTATTGTACCATAATCTGGTTTGCAGTTGTTCAACTGTTGTTGGCATTTACTTCGGGACCAAAATGCAATGATATACGCCAAATTACAACACCGTCACCATTTCTGGGGCTATTGAAATGCAAATGTGATTCAGTATCGCCTTTCGATGTCGGTTGAATAACAAGCTTCCTGATTTTTCTCAAATGATATTCAGCGATAAATAAACCACTGAAAGGAATAATCAAACAACGTTTACGAAGATATGCATGAATGCAAATTTGGATTTATTCCAATGTTCTCAGGTTTTGCATGTTTTGCCTAAGCAAACAAGTGGTTATCTGACTTACAAAATAGACGATACTCACTGAACCTCGGTGAACTTAATTTTGTATATACTTTGTCGTAAAATGGTTGCAAATTTATGTATTTTTTAGAATAGAATTTCACAGATATTTTTTCTTTAACCTTATTCACAGAATTAATTTTAAATATTTAAGATTAAAAGCGAATAAATTGTATTTTTAAGCTTATTTTTTTCGTTATCTATATTTAAGTATATCATTCGAATACTTTTTATAAGGTAAGAAACTTCATGGAAACTTAATAAATGCTCTGAATGTCTCTTCTTTCACCTTAGGAAAAAACGATATTTGACGTATCACACAAATCTAATTTGGGTCTCCATTCATATTTATTTAATTCCTTTACAAATTACTTTTCATGTGTCCTAAGTATTGCGTTTTCATAAAAATTTATCTTTGTACTTGAGAGTATAGAATTCTTTCCCCAAATTTTAATCAAACTATTTCTACTAATAAAAATAACCTATGCAAGTACAATTGAACATTATTGTAAGAAACTCTGCTTATACTTAAAATAATATAAAAATAAAATTATAATAAAATTATATTCATACAAGTTAAGGAAACTAATCCCTCATTTATTCAACAAAAAGTTCTATATTTTTAAATGTATTCAAACAGTAGTTCAAGGAATAGAATACAATCCGTCAAGAAATAATTTAACTCCATTTTTTATTTCACAGCTCTTTTAAAAAAAATGGTCTAGTTGCGAATATTCTTTAAGCTCTAGCCTCGTTCTCAGCTTCTCTATCTTTAGCGCGTTCTGTTTCTCGATCTAAGTTTGAGGCTATTATTTAGTTAGTCGTCAAAATCGTTTGTAATTTTGCGTTTTTAGGTTCGTTAAAATATAAATAATATTTATAAATATTCGAAATAAGTGTCTTGTTTTTAATAAATGCGAATATTACTTAAAATTCATCGATTCGTCGATATCATGCAAAAATTCATAAATTTTTCCCTTTTTCTTTTTTTTTATCTAAAGATTTTTATTATTTGAATGAAATATATTGCTATTAAAGTTGAAAATAAATTTCCTGTAACTACTTCATATTAATATTACAGAAAATTTATCCAAAACATTTGTGTATACATTGAGCATTTTACAGTTTAATTGAAATTTAAAAAAAAACAATAAATAGTTAAGAGAGAGAGAAGTCGTGTTATTTGAAAGAAGAATAAATATCCCTTACTCTATTTGAATAAGTAATATAAATGTAACATTTGAGATGTGAATTATTACATTAAATACATTCCGTTTTAGTACTAGAGATTGTTATTTATTATTATTTATTTTAATTTGTTTCAAAAATAATATGTTTTGTTATCAATATTCAGATAGTAATAACCTAAAGTTATGTATAATTCCAACACCATCTTCCAAATACGTACGCTTTAAAACACCTTTAAAAATCAAAAACTGCTATTTTAAAAAAAAGTTATGTATTGATACCGACAGCACGCTATACAATTAAATTACCTTTTTTCTTTATTATTGCATAAAATCAGATAGTTCTTTCAATTTATTTCAAATGTAGACGAGGGATTAAAAGAAGTATAAAATTATTATCATGTTGTTAATTCAAGAATTTTTCATCAGAAATGTTAGAAATTGTGAAAGTAAAACAGCGACCAAAATTTACTTCAAATCTCAAAATATGCCTAAATGTCCTTAAAAATTAAAATAATGATTTTTGATGTGTAACATCTTTCCTCTCGATTGCTGGAGATTTGTGGAAGTGATTTCGTGAAAAGGGACGGAAATGCGTAACAGGAAGTTGGGGAAGCGCACGCTATTTAATTTGACCAATCAGCGCGCTTGGTGGTGTCTCTTCGCTATCCTTGGAGTGAAGTTCTGTTTTTCTCCTTCATTCGGGAAGGGCTTCGACTCCATCCCCCACCCCCTGCGGTCTAGGCCGTGGGATCTTTGTTTTTGTTTTGTTTTCTCACTTTAGGATCAGAGAAGAAGATAAGTCCTTTAGGCAGAGACGTGGTTAGACAATGACGAACGTGTTTCGATACCTGACTTCGATTGCTGCGTACAATTGAAACGACCGGGCCACAGAGCAGCTGGTGTCAGCAACTCACATGTTCTGTGGCTCGACATGTGGACATTACTCCTCGTCAAACAAGTTGACTGGGTATTGTTAGTCAAGATATAGGGGACATATGTGAGGCAGAATGAAAATGGACAAACAGTGATTTTGGTGGTCGTATACATTTCTCCAAATCAAACGGTTCAAAAGATCAAAGATTTCCTGCATTTTTTACTTTTACCATATACCGAAGGTGGTTCTGCTCTTTTTTTAAAAAAACTGTCACTCGCTTCCCATGATTTTGAGTGGTGATTTTAAAGTTAAATTCAGTTTGCTAGAAGCCGAGTCACTCATAGCTGTTTTGAATGATGAACGGCCGCGGTAGCCAAGTGGTCTAGGCATCGGATCGTGGCTAGCATGTCATCAGTTCGATCCCAGTACCACTGAAGACCCGCCGTGTAGGGGAGTGATGCACGTTAAATCTGTCGAGAGCTCAAACGTCTTCCCGTTGGTGTGGTGTGGTAGTTAGGAGAGGGGGGGGTGCCAGCTTGGGTGTCGGTCGCGTCACTTGACATGGTTCAAATTACGCGGACCGTCCCCAAAAGCCCTCGTGTAGCTGAACAGTGGGACGTTAATATTCACTCACTCACTCACTTTGAATGATGAATTCAAGCTCGAAATGAACACAAATCGAAACATTTTGACAACTAACAGTGGTGCTGTTATTGACGCTATTTGTGTCAACGGTTTTTAAATACTTTGAAATCACAAGTATATGTGTCATATTTTAGTTATCATAAGTTATCATTACCGCTCTTCCCCAAATTGAACAAGAATAATTATTTTTGATAAAAAATTGCATTTCTCCTTTTGTTAATTAAATAAAATTTTCATTAAAGATATAATTATTCCATAGAAAACTATTTCCAATCATTCTCGATTCATTTTTTTCAGGATTTAAGTTGCTATTGCAAATTTACTACGATAACATGTCAGATGTTACACATCGTATGCGACTACTGTAAGGCTCGTTTCTTTTTTATAGAAAAGGACCCAAAGTGATTTCATAAATTAAATTTCTAGGATTTAAAGTCTATGAACAATTATTGAAATAATTTCCACACATATGCTATATTACAGTTAAAATGATATACTTAATCAAAATGTTATTTACAATAGATTATTTGTTTCTTCCGTACTATACCATCGACCAATTTTATCAAATCAATAGACATCGCCAAATCACGTGATATGCAGCCGATAACGAAATTATATTCCGGATTATATTCAAACAGAGTAATAATGATGATAACATTTGGCAAAATCGGTCAGCGGTATGATACGAAAGTACCGATTATTTTAACATTATTGGATACTACGATTTTATTTTTTTCAAACGATTACTATTTTCCACACACACTTCACAGGAAAAAGAATAACCATTTTAATATATATATTTGACGACCAAAAGAGCAAATTTTTAATTTTTCTCCCCTCTAAACACTTTACTGGAATGAAAATTAAATCCTCCATCATCCCTTTATAAAAAAAAATGAGTATGATCATCCATGCATGATATTATTATCTGATTATATCATATCATTCTGTAAAATCCATTAAGCTGAATTCAAGCAGTAATGCGTTTAAAATCAAAATTATAACCAATCAAAATCATCTCCTAACAACCAATTGCAGTAGTTCACGTTTTACTCTCTATGATTTCTCAATAATAATCAAATTATATTATTATCCAGTGTAACTCCTTTAATAAAAGAGAAATAAAACTATTTCACCATTTTCCGTGAATTTCACATTTGATTAATCAATTAAATTTCTTGAGTAATATGTTCAAGTTTTATGTCTTTGTTTACTGGAACCATTAGAAACTTATTTTCTTATAAAAACGATATATATTTTTGTTTCTGTGACTCTATAATCATTGTGGAGCTTCACGAATTGTGCTTTTAAAACCCTTTTATACGCTTCACTTGTATGTAACGGAATCTTTGAATTCAATTTTTACCCACTTTAAAAGGTCAGATTAATTTGAAATTTTGCCTACTTGTCCAGGACCAATGACAATACAATAATTTAATAATTTTGTTCCATTGTCCTGATCAGGATCAACAGGATTAACCATTTCCCATTTTCAGATCTCATCCAGCATCTGGCGACTAATTTCAAGTCCCATTTCCAGATTTGGCGATAAATTCCAGATTTGGAGACTAAAAATATTAGTTAGAGCTTAGTTCTATTAACTAAAAAAGGGTGTTTTTTAGTTTTTTTAAACTATAATTATATGATTTTATCTTTAAACATCTTCTTTTATCCCATAAGTGTACTACTAAAATTTAATTCGTTTTTATGAATATAAAAATATTCATCCTAAACATTATATGCAATAGATTAAAAAGTAATTTTTTTTTTTTTTTGCTAAGAATAAGAACTTTAATTTATTCCTAAAGATTCTTTTATGGAAATTAGCGGCTTCCATTTTCAACTATTGACACAGTTGTATTATTTAAATACGATGAATACGATGCTATAAAAAAATCCAAATTAATGATCTTAATGGGAATTTAAACTGGTTTCATACGCTTTCCCTGTCACTTTACCGTTTTATTTTTTTATTTTTAAATTAGTGAAAACGCTTAAGGACGAAATCTCGAAAAATTACGCTGAAAAAACAAATTGAGTTCTAAGAATATCAAGCATTATTTATTGTTTGATCTGTGTTTATAGTAATTATCTAAAGATTTAAAACCAAATAACACTTGGAACAGATATTTTAGAGTTTTTATAAAATTATTGCAAGAAAGTCTACAGATACAATTATTGGACTTTTAATCTACATTTGATCCTCCTACCTAATTTTAACCAGCATTGCAAGTAACAAAACCCATCTGTCATTTTACAGTGAAATACTTTTGATGAAGTCAATTTGTGAATAACAAATTCAAATGTTTTTTAAATATGTTAAAGAAATGTTGTGGCAATCAGTCGGATCTTTGGTTAAAGAGTTAAATGTGACATTTAAATATTACAATGACAAACATTAAAGTACATTTGGAGCTACAATAAAGACATTTACGGAAAAAACCATATTTAGCATTGCAGCAACAAATGGGGACAAAGGTTCTATTCCATGTTCATGTCTTGACAGCAACCTCTCGACTGATGGTTTCTGGAATTTTCTGTCAGAGGGCTTTGTCCCTATATTGGTTTGTTACAAATTTTTGTAAGCTGTGGCCGCATTTGCCGAGTAAACATGTCACGTGACAGACTTTTTCGAGTCGCGGGTTTGAGTCCTTGGGAGATTTACCTTGTCGAGGGGTTAGTTGTCGTTAACCCTGTAGAGTCTCAATGTCCTCCCGTTGACGTGACGTGAAAGCTTGGAGAAGGCAACTTTTCCTGCTTAGGTATCATCCTCTTCACTTGACTGTAGATCAAAATTGCGATCCTCGTGCTAACTCAGATTGCCAACGTAAATTAAAATCAAATCAAACTTTTGTAGATTGTTGTGCTGATTGAGCATCGCAATATGTAAAATATCATCCATGTAAAATAAAACCTTAATTATTAATGTAATAAGAGTTGTTTACCTTTCTTAAGCTTCTTTAAGACTGCTGTAAAAGGCTTAGTAAAATACTAGAAGCTAAATAAAGAATTTTTTCCGAGGAAATTATTTCAAAAGGAATAATTCGGAGAATCTATACAAATCAATAAAATTGAAATGTCTGTCTGTAATTTCAAATTAGCAGCTTTTTACTAAATGCATTTAAAGGCATATACGGTACTTATATCAAAAAATCAATTTTTAAAATTTTTGTCTGTCTGTCTGTCTGTTTGCTCCGGCTAATCTCGGGAACTTCTGGTCCGATTTTAAAAATTCTTTCACCAATGAAAAACTACATTAACAGCGAGTAACATAAGATACATTTTATTCCTATATTCCTACGGGAACGGGAACTATGCGGGTAAAACGTTGACGTTGCTTACTCCCTGCCAAGTTGGCGCAAAATTATGCATTTGCTCAATAATATAAACTTTAATAAATATTTTCTCACATTTGTAACAAATAACTGAAACATAGTGTTATTTAGCATCTTCACAAAAAGCAATTTTTCAAAGGGTTTTTTATGGTTATTATTTACGTTACGTTTGTCAAATGTCAAACTCAAACTTTGAGAAATATCGCCAAGTTGGCAAAGAATTTAAATCCCAGATATTTTAATGCAAATTATCTCCCACTTTTTAAAGAGGGAAACGAAATAAAGTTTTAGCGAATTGCGCGCGTGTGATATTGAAAATTCTATGGTAATATTAACTGACAGTTTCATAAAAAGTTTTGATTACTTAAGTAGTTTTGATTAGTTTGAACTTTTTTAACCTAATTATACAATATTCATATTTTGCACAAAATTTTTCACTTAAACTGAATCTAGATATTTTACATGGATGTATTACTTTGAAGATATACTATGGAGGCATCCATACAATGTCACTCGCCGAATAAAATTAGGGAGCTTTACGCAATACTTATTTCATCTTCGGTCCTTCTAATCCTCAAACCTTTTGGAATAAGTACAAAGACTACATGGCGGAAGATATTTTGCGACGAAAAACAACCAAATATGCCTTTCAATGAACAAATCTGCAACGAAACGCAATAAAGGTTTTCAGAATGGTTAGGAAGAAGCTACATGATTTTGGAATGATTTCCCTTAGACGTGTCGACGGAAATGGCTTTGATAATGAAATTACATGAGAATTAAACTACGATTTTATAGCATTGCAGCATCAAGTAACAGAATTTACCCCTCAATTAACTCCAGAACAAAGTCACGTTTTTCAACAAGTGTTACGCAAAGTAGAATCCATCAGTGGTGCACTCTTTTTTCTCGAAGCCCCTGGAGGAACAGGAAAAACATTTTTGCTAAACTTATTACTAATGACCATCAGAAAGACCCAGAAGATAGCAGTTGCTATGGCTTCTTCTGGTACAGCCGCGATTTTACTGACCAAAGGTCGTACTGCACATTCCGTTTTAAAATTATCGCTTAATCTTGCATTTGAAGATTCACTCATCTGAAATTTCAGAAAAAATAGCTCTCAAGGCTGGATGCTTCCACAATGTAAGCTTTTAGTGTGGGATGAAAGTACGATGTCTCAAAAGAAAGCTATAGAAGCGTTAAATCGGACTCTTCAGGATTTACGAGATAGTACAGATATTATAGGAGGAATGGTAGCGTTATTATATATTTGCTGGTGAATTCAAGCTCATGCGGAAAAGTTGAAAAATTCAGTCTGAAAACGAATATCCCACGGAGTTCTTAAATTCACTTGAACTTTCGGGTGTGCCCTCACATAAGCTTCAATTAAAACTAAATATACAAGTTATGCAGAATCTCGATGCTACACGAATATGTAAAGGAACGAGGTTTGGATCTCAAAACTGATGCAGAATATACTTGGTGCCAATATTTGACCATATGTCATGAAAAGGGATAGTGTTATCATACCTCGAATTCCAAGTATCCCCACTGACCTACCGTTTCAATTCAAACAAGTTCAATTTCCAGTTTTACTGTTGCTATTAACAAAGCTAACATTTCAGGTAGCAGGGGTGCATTTGGAAGAGCAATATTTTCCCCATGGCTAACTATATGTAGCCTGATCGGTGTGCAATGCCCAAATCTTCACATGTTTGCAACTGACGGAAGGACATAATATGGTATACAGTAGCATCTTAGAATAATATTCTGTTTTGTGCTCTTTTAAAGAGGAATTATATATTAAACGTAGATACTTTTGATTTTTAAAAATATTAATAGTTTAAGTTATTGGATATTTGTTGTTAATTATAATAATAAATTACATTTTCAGTTTTTTTAAACTAAGCTCAACTTTAGACATTTTAAATTTTATTGGTTCCAGTCAAGCAATAAAAAAAATTACCATATTATATTATTTACTTTCCAATGATAATGATTACGACTTTGACAGTTATTTAAAGACATCAACGCCAGCGGAGCCGCGGGTAAAAGCTAGTAATAAATAAACAAAACAATAGGAAACAATATAATTTATTTGAAAGCAAAAGAGAAACTGAATGTAAATGTCTAAATTATATATGATTGTTATTGTTTAATGGAACGAATAGCAATAATGAGATAAAGTATACACGTTTTATTTGTATTCATGTTTGTGTTTCAGCTTATTATTATTGTAATACTCATATATAATACATTTGAATCGAGATTTTGAATTTACGATAAAGTATGTTTCGTACTCTTATCTGCGCACATACAAATTAATATATAGATATATTTTTTAATAAACTGTTAACTGTTTTTTTTTATATATTATAAAAAATTTGTGTTTGTGAATAAATCTTTTTATGTTAACATTGCGGTACAAAGATTTTTCTTCTTATTTTTGCTTTTGTTTACTAAGGTGACTAAATAAGTTTTGAATCATAATTTCGCAAAAGCGCATTATTTTTTTTAAAACTTAGTGTCACTTAAAGTAGAATATATATATATATATAATTGGTTAAAAAGAGCATTATTGTAAGAAAAAATTATTTAAAGACAATTTTTTTGCAAAAAAAAAAAAAAAAAAAAACGAAGACAAAAAAGGACATTTTTTTCAAAACATTCTCCTTTTTTGAAAAATGCTTCTATAATAATAATATTTTGCCTATACAAAGCTTAGACTTCTGTACAGAGCCTGAACTAGGATTTTTGAAATACTTAGTTTTGAAGTGGGCGTATTTATATTTTAATAAATTGGAGAAGAGAAATATTAATAACAAAAAAGGTTATAATTTCAATTGATCGTAAATCTGAAAATGATATGAATTATTTTTCAAATATCCTAATTCAGGTTTTGTATAGAAGTTATACATATACATAGACAACGTATTATTATTATGGCAAAATTTTTTATAAAAGGATCATATTTTGAAAACAGGCAAAAAAAAAACATGCCATCTATATTTTTTTACCAAACAATCACATTTAAATATTTTTTTTCTTGTAATAATATTCTTAAAAACAATTTTGCATGTATATTCTAATCTATATAAATGACACTAAATATAAAAAAAAAATCATGTATACTCTTTTATAAAAAATTTGCGATTCCATTCGTAGTCATTCACATTAATGTTTTTAAAGAAATATATCTTGAATTTCTTCAAACAGTAACATAGTTTCAGTTCCCTAAATTTGAGAATATTAATTGCAATTATTTTTAAATACAAACCCAAGATCTGGAACTGTGCTTTAGAAATTGTAATGATTAAAAATAAATTAAATTATTTTATTTTATTTAACAAAACTACTTCAGAGTTGAAATTCTAAAACATTTTTTTAAAAATAATGCTTAAATAAGTTACGCTGACATGGGTAAAATTTTAGTAATCTTTTAAATCTTTTAGTTTGTATCATTCACATATTACTGTAATAATACTCATGAAGTGGAAAAATTTGCATTTAGTTTTTGCTTAGCAGTTTAAGAATTCAAAAATAGTTATGATAATATTAATATAAGAAATTCATTTGAAATTTTGAAAGTATCAAAAGTAATGAAATTTATCATACGTCTGTAATAATACATACTTTCCTGTGTTGCTTTAAAATAAAGATATTCAATTTTCACTGCTTTTTGAATGCCAAAAATTAAATTGAGAGTAAGATTTTTCATATAAAGCCGTTTAAAAAGCAATCATACTGCAAATGAGTTGAAGAAACACTAAGAAAAGTGTTCCCCAAAGTGATTTGTTGGGGGGGGGGAATTAAAATTTCTTAATTTGACATGTTTTTTTCTACAAAAAGTGCAATGTGCAATTTTTTTATTTATTTTATGTAATGTTTAAAACTGATTAAAATTTCATTAAACATAACATAATTACAGCTAAACTTGTTTTGTGGCCACCGAAGAAAATATTTACATTGTTTTCCAAAATAATACAGATTTTTTTTATTAACCCATTTTGTACGAACTGTATATAATGTTCAAAACTATAATAATGACTATCACTTTGAAAGTGACATACATTTTTTAAATTTTATTTTTATTTGTATATTATTTAAAACAATTATAACACATATCCATGTATATGAATTTTGGAAAATTAACTACTGCTGGAAAAGTTTTTAAAAAATAGGTCACTGAAAAATAAAACACCTTAATCTATTTTGTTCAAATTTTTGTAATTGACAGTTCGAGCAATTTTTAAGCCTTTGTATTTTTTCTTAGAAAATATTTAAATTAAAAAGTTGCATTAGTTTTTAAAAAGGAGAATTTTTTTTTTATATCCAATGAATTAATTACAAAAGATGGTTTTTTTTTAAAATATTTTTTCTTCAGCTTCTAATATTCGAGTTAATGGACCATATCTAAAACAGAAAAATAGAAAATATCAACTTACATTTAAAATTTTACTTAAGAATATTAAAATTTTGTTAAGGATTTTAAAATTTAATAATGTGGTAAACACATTTAAGCGTTTTATCTGATTCCTGTAGGTTAAGTTAAGTATTATTAAAATGATTTTATACAATATATGATCGCAGTCATATGTAGAAAAGAAATTTATTATAAATTGGAATCTATCTATGCGGAAAAGATGCTCTATAGTATGGAGATAATGATAAAAATAATTTTTTAAAAATAATCATTTCAAAATTTAATTCTGCCATAAAGAGATTGAATTTTTGAAAAAATGGAATAAGACTTTATTTTGGTTAGATGAGTTTAGACTCAAATTAAGAAATTTTTTTGCTGCAATATGAATAACCAAAGTTATTAATAAATGTGTATTAAGTAGTGAACAGTAAGGTATTGCAACATTTCATAATCCTAGCTCTGTCTCTCTCTCTTCCCCGCACCGTAGAATCGTCCGATCCAAGCTTTTTTTCTTCTTCCGCTTTATCGTACATACAATTTTGACAGTAAACTTTTTTTTAAAAAATTAATAATAATGAAGTTGTTAGATGGATCTGTTGGGTTTTTTCCCGTAACTATTTAGTAGTTGTCCTCTCAACGCAATAAATGTTAAATTGTACTAAAGCACCTGTTTTTCTTATATAAAAATTAGTTTGACTTTTATGACTGAAAAAAAAGCTTAAATACCTAAATTTCATTCCCCTTGTTGCATTATTCATTATAAAAAAATTAATATTTTATTTCAATTTCTCCTTCATCTATGTGCCATTGAACATTTTTTCCACCTAAGTATGTTATGAATTTTTGAAAAAATTTTTTGATCCATCTTAAGGATCATATTTTTCTAAAATTGTGAGTTGGTATATTCCAAAAACTAAATTATTTCTATTGTTATAGTATAAATATTGTGATGAGGAAGGATTCAGCATATATTAGCTCCTGATTTGTTATTTGTCACATGAATTACATTTCTGGTTCTACGAGAAAGATTTCTCTAAAGAGTTTACTTTTAATGTATCTGAATACGTAAAAACGACTATTTCAATCACCTTCCCCCTTTTTTAATTATTTTATTGAATAGAGATAGATGACTTTTGACTTTATAAAAAATATATTATTTTGTTTCTACGTTACTTATAGGACGAGTCACAACAAATTATATAGAATTAGAAAAAAGTGAAACGGATTCTTAACCTACCAGAAATAGGCATTTAAATTTTTCATAATTTACTATAGCGAGTCTGATAGCTCAAAATGTTATAAATATATTTCTGTGAAACTTTTTGAACCTGATATTTATATTATTTGTATGGAATGTACTAAAATATACTTACCTACGTATATTTTACGAATGTGCTAATTCATACCTACGGTATGAATATTTTTGAGTAATAGCGTGTTATTTTAATAAAAACCTTATGAATGAGTCACTTTTCTTAAAGTATTTTTTCGATCAGCTCTAAAAATTTTATATTCTAAAAAACTTTTACAATTTTAGTACATTCCCTAGATAAATATATGCAGTTTATTTTGGCAATACTTTTGTTGATGCAAGTTTGTTACTATTTCTCTAACTGCTTTAACCCCTTAACTAAAGATTAAAAGTCGCATGATTCGCTCCCCAGTGCCACCGTTTATCTCATAGGCACGTACACATGGAGTGTTTTAGAGGGAAAAGGAAAGGCACAAATAAGCAAATTTCCCCTGAAATAAGTAAATCCTTCGCAAACATTGTCAAGATCATTTTATAGCATTCCAAACCCTTCAAAATAGTTTTAGTGATAGCAGCGCAAAGAAAAAAATCGTACTCTGGAAGGACGTATATATACGTCCGGCGCATTCAACACACTGGTTGAGCAAGACGGATATATACGCTAAAATTGCTAAAATTTCATTTAAAATTGGTTTTTGTAAAATTTAGATAGTTTATTTTAAATATTGCTGGTTAAATATTAATATTTATTAATATTGATCCCTAATAAAGTAATTATATTGTTTTAGTATGGTTTTTTTAAAAAAAGTACTCTGAATGCTTGTTCGAATAGCTTAAAATAAAGTAATCCTTGATGTGTATTGTTGCTTATTGTCTACATTCCACAGATCCACTTAATTTTATTCAAAAACCTTAGTGTGTGTTTTTCCGAACGCTCATTGAGAGATAACTATAGACAATATATAATGTGTGAAAGAAAAAAACTTGGCATTACTTTTGGCAGGTAAACTTTTTTTGTCACTTAAATGTGGTAGGTGTTCAAGTTCAGTGTGTTGCTTGGAGAGATATTTTCTATTTTCGAGTTTCTTGTAAAGGACCGATTTATCTACTTGAAAAAAAATTAATTCTCATTTGTTTTCAGGTAAGCTATCTATTGTTAGATGTTACATTTGAAAATTTTATTGGGTAATACCAGATATTTGAGAAATACTGTAAGTTGCCAAAAGTCTGCATACAACTTTTTTTCAAAATAAACACTCAATATTATTCCCTGTATTTTGTTTATATTTTTGTAGGGACCCTATGACTACATTCTTATAAGAAACTATTTTTTAAAATTCAAGTTCCAAAATATGCATTTAAGGGTTAAGAAAATACGAGTTTCTTACTCTAAGGAGGGTGAATGACCGTTTTTAACGTGTAGAAAAAGACTCTTAATTTTCTTAAAACAGATTCACACACATAATTAAGAAAAAAAAACAATTATATATTTATAATTTTCCTGTTTTTGAAAGAAAGAGTTGATTTCTAAACATTTCTAAACATAACACTTGTTCTATCCTATTCTTCCAAAACTTATTCAAAAGGTATCCGAAACGCTCATTATGCGTTCCAAGTTGTTACGCGGAGAACAATACTACATCGTCTTTCCTTTCTCATTACTCCGCCTCAAGATCAATGATATCCATAAAGTGTAAACCTAGAACAAAGCAATACAAAACAGAGTATTTTATCTCCCTTTGTGGAGGTTAAGCATGAAGCCCTACTTAAGCGAAAGTGATCTCCAAGAGCAAACCGGTTGGATACGGATCACTAAGTGCTAAGCCTTCAGATTCCAGATATCCAACTAAAACCAAACATCTCGATAAGAAAAGAATAATGGAAAGTTCTTCTATCACATCAGAGGTGGGCCACGTCCTAAATTTCCATCTAATTTTTTGCGCAACAATTCGGAAGTTAACAAAGGCACCACACCCATTCAACCTTCAGTAACCATTGGTGAAAGTGGTGCAGTACAATAAATGAATCTTGTAATACATATTTTGTTGTTGATTTCCGTTCTTGAAGAGGGGGAGGGGGGTTTGATACTTTTTTTCTTTCATTCGTACCAATTGTTTTCAAAGATAACAGGGGACAATCGCCCCAGTATATAAGCAGCTCCAGTAATGTTCCAAATCATTCCAACTTTCGTTCTCAAAGCTAAAGCATATTGGTGGCTGTGTGGATTAACTGATCAACATGAAATCTATGGTAAATGTTTTCTATTATAGCTTATGTTATATACTATAAAGTTAAACTGTGGTAACAACGATGCAGAGATTTTTCAAGCCCCGTTGAGTTGTTATTCTAAGTACGTTAGCAAAAAGACAAAACCCATCCGTGAAACAATAGTCATAACTAATAACATAAAATTTTGATTTCCTCTTATATCATTATTACATTCATTAATGTTAAAGTATAACTTCTGCATCTTTATTAGATATATAATTATAATATACCATAGATTTCCTATTTAAATCATAATTGAGAATCCAGTTATATAGGTGATGTTACCTGCCCACTTTGTTGGGTATTTTATATTGTATGAGTATGTGATATTGTATGAATATTTATAAGTTACCGATATGTAAGATCTAGCAGTGTGGTTTTGATTGTATTAAAAACAATTTTAAAGCCCTTGGCTCTTGATTTAAAAAGAACAAGACTTGAATTTATGAAACGGAAGTATGTTTCTTATACGACCCCTTAATTCCTTTTGGGAGATGATCCCTCCTCCCCCCTCCCAAAAAAACATTCTTAGTTGCTATACTCTACAAAATACTGTCAAAATTTCAAATGTGTAGGTCCTCTAATTCAAAAACAGAATTGTTTGTAGATAAGGCCTGAGAGACAATTTTTATAAAACCCTTTCTTAAGGGATCTCTACTCACCGAAAAAAACATGCCTGCCAAATTTTAAGTTTAATAGCTCTGTAGATCTTGTGATGAGTAAACGAATTCTTTTTCTCCTGTATATGTATAAAGATATGCAGCAATGTTTTACTATTAGCAACCATTCGACTTAAAAAAATACTTCTTTAATGTAGGGATTTAATGACCAATATGAAAACCATCTTGAAAAATGTTTTGAAAATATATTGTATTTTCTGAAACGTTATTCCAATTTGATTTTTATTGCAAAGAATAATCTTAAATTCTTTGGAATTCAAATATATACAGATATGAGTTTTAAAATTCCGAATGTCTTAAAGATAATTATTTTTTTAATTATTATAATAAAATATTGTATTATTGCATACAGGATATTCGTGTGGGTTTCATTCGTTAATTAATATTTTTTAAAAACGATTGTAAAAATTTAGATGCATTCTATATTTTTTAAAATCTACATTAAATCAAAATATTACTAAGATTTACTATTTAGTTTTTATTTAAAAAAAACTAACAAAAACACATCAAAATATTTTATTTATTTAAAAAATAGCAAAGGACACAAAACTGCTTATAATTCATATCATAATATTATATTTAGAGTTTACAAAATTTGAAAAATTAATGATATGTTAAAAAGCAATGTTTTTAAATTGACTGGGAAATTTTATTTGCATAAAAACTATTAGAAAATGAGAAATTATAAACTTCCTTTATATTTTAGGAGCATATATCTTGAAATATATTTATATTTTTGATGTAAATAATCTTATCCAAATTCAAAAGATAAAATATCTTTTTAAAAAAAAACGATGTGACACATAAAATTATTTTAATTTTAAAATAATTCATTTAAAAAAAATTTTATTCGCAAATTTTTTTTAAAAAATGCTACTACAGGATTTTTTTTTTTATCATTTAACATAATATTTATTACTTAAATTTATTGGGAGGAGAAAATTATTTGACTCAAAAGTCAAGATTTGCCTATTCTTTTTAAAAAATACGATTAAACGATGTAGAAGTACTAATTTATTTTTAAAAAAAAATAAGCTCTACTTTTACTTAAAACTTTTGCATTCATAACATATTTTTCGAAAGAGAACTAAATGAAAGGGAAAGTGATACTTCTTTTCCTGGCTTTTATGCAATATCTTTACGAAATGCGTTTTGATTTTTAGTGAAGGTCACTCGAGTCTTCGCGAAACCTGTTTAATAAACGCATAATCGAAAACTTCAGAAATTGAGAATTTAAATTACACCTTTGCCATGTGATATTTACAAAAAGCAGAACAAATTATACCAAGAGAAAGTAACCTTGGCAGTAATAGCGTAAAAATAAATTTTAAGAGCGTAAAATCGTAAAATTTACATTGAGTTAAAAGGAATTTGCAAACTAA
Organism: Trichonephila clavata; assembly: GCA_019973975.1. Classification (NCBI taxonomy): domain Eukaryota; kingdom Metazoa; phylum Arthropoda; class Arachnida; order Araneae; family Nephilidae; genus Trichonephila; species Trichonephila clavata. The sequence goes on from BMAO01019407.1 coordinate 39,276, forward strand.
GATGGTAAAATATATGGTTAAAATAATTAAAAATAATTGAAATTTTTTTCTCGTGACAGGAGAAGAATGTAGTCTTTATTTCAACTATAGCAGTCTTTGGGAATATTCAAATTTCTGTTGTAGATAAAAGAATCTATGACGAAGTAAATAATTAACTGCGTTTTGTGTTAAATTACTGTCTTCAATATACTTTTACAGAGTGTCAAAAACCATAAACATAAAATTAATTTTAGCGAACATTTTTTAAATAATCTAGTTATAAACTTTAAGGTAATATCTGTTTTTTCTTTTAAAGTTTGTGATTTAATATTAAATAAAATAACTAAAATTTCTATTTAATGTAATACTACTCTTACAAGGTTTGATATCTCAACACTTATATGTTTCTATTAGTAAGTTATGTGTCTCGATTTGTTGCTTGTTAATGTGTGTACAATAAATATGTTTTAATGTAGCATGTATAGAAAACCAGCAAACATCTCTGCTTATCCTAAACGATAAGGGAATAAAATTTTTGCAAATATTTCCGTATGTATAGATTCGCAAATCTTCTAAAGTTATTGTTATATTATCATACTTGCGTGAATAATTTATCTACTTTCAAGAAATGAAAACGTTGAAATAAAAAGTATTTTATCATACTGTATTTTACCTTTTAAGAAAACAAATTTTACTCGTACGTTAAACTGAAATGTTTGAAACATATATATATATATATATATATATATATATATATATATATATATATATATATATATATATAACTATAATTATTATTAGAAAGAACTGAAAAGGTTATATAAAAAGAACTAACGCTTATGATCTGTAATGAAGACAAATCTCGCTCTATATCAAAGTTAATGCAAGCTTAAAAAATTTTTAACAAATATTTCAAATTTGGAGATTAATGCACTTTAAAATAATCCAAAATTTGAAGAATTATGAGAAATAAAATCTGTCAATAATAAATCAAACTGATTCCCAAAAAAAATTCAAAAAAGTAACTTTTAAATTGTAGAATTTGCCAATATATGTTGTTAAACATTTGTATTCAAGGCCGTTCCAACTTATTTCTTTACTCTTACACGAATTTCAATTTTATTATGCTGTGCTAAATTATTGATGTACATGAATTTTATAAAACATTTTCTCTTTTCTATTTATAGATCGCTTTCGTTGCCCTCTTGGCCTGTGTAGCCGCTGTCCCAAGTGGTCATGGTAGCCTCGTTATCCATCACAAGGCTGGTCACCATGGTTATGGACATGGACACGGCTATGGTGGACATGGAGTGAGCACAAGATACGACGTCAGACACCATGGTGCCGGATATGCTGGTCACGGATACGGACTTGGACATGCTGGTCTTGGATACGCTGGTCACGGTTATGGACTTGGACATGCTGGTCATGGGCATGGACTTGGATATGCTGGTCATGGATATGGACTCGGCGGACACGGATATGGACTTGCTGGTCATGGTTATGGACTTGGACATGGATACGGACTTGGACATGGATATGGATTAGGTTTGGGTCATGGTCACGGTTTGGGCCACGGATTGGGACTTGCTCATGGTTATGGATATGGACATCATTAAAATCCATATATTAGGTAATAAAATCTTTTTTAAAAAATAATTTTTTGTTAACAAAATGCATGTTTTTTTTAAACTTATTATTTTCCTGTGAATCTTACTGCTCTATTTATATAGTTTGTGTTATTTCATGATTTTCATTCAAAGGCATGCTTAATTTCCTTTTAGAAAAGCGGGAAATAAAAACTTTTTCAAATATAACCTGAAACTGAGAAGCTTGATAATATTTAAAAACCATCTGCATAGGCTATGAGCTTCAACAAAGTTTTTTTTTTCGCTTAATGCTTGAAAATCTTTGTATTGCTTCATATAAATTTTCCGACTAAATTTTTACTTTCGATATTAGAAATTAAAAGATCCATTTGTTGAAAAACAAGAATCATAATATTCTTTCTCTAAAAATCGATTATTTATTATTTGAAATAATAAAAGTTTCTTATTAAACTCTGGAAACATATTAAATTTTGGTACAAATTTTAATTAAAAAATACTTTAAAAAAATTCTTTCTTTCATATACTTTGCTGTATTCAATTTAAATACTTTTCATTACACAGATAAGGTATTCATAAGCAAATTGTTTTTCTCGCAATGCTTTAACACGTATTTAATTTGCTTTGAATGCAAAATAATTCAAAATGTACTAATATTTATAATAAGAACTATCGAATTTTAAAATTATTATGTAAAATTACTAAAAATTCCGAAAAAAACAACAACATTTTTCTAATAATTAAACTTGTTTTTCAGATTACAAAAATGAAAAGAACCAAATGATGTTCAGCAAGTGAAGCTGAATTTGTAAAAATCGACTGATGTATATTTTATTTAAATTTCATTGAATAAAATGAATTATTTATGCATAATTTCAATTATTTCTCTGAGTTTCATAGCCTTTACTACTACGTATTTGACACATATACAAATGTAATTAATGCAGAATTAATCTTTTTTAGAAATTATGAATGAGTTAATAACAATCCATGACACACCTATTTTATGCATTTAAAATAGTACCAAATTATCTTTGAAAATTCTAGAGAGTTCTTTTTAAGTTCTTAATGAATCCATGTTAATACTTTTTGTTTTGTATTCCGATAATTTAATTCTATTTTCCTAACTGAATTTAAGATGTAGTGTTTTTTTTCTTTTAGTTTATTTTTATTAAATTTAATCAACACCACTTTGAAAAATTAAGATAACAAAAATATATCTCATAATTCAATACTAACAGATCACTAAAAAAAATAAACACTGGATTGCATCCGAAAATTTTAGCATCCTAAAATTATTTTGTTTCAAAATTTCAATAAATCTATTTTAACTGTTCATTATTGTTGTTACTATTGATGAACTAGAATTAATTATCATGTAACATTTTCACAAATTTTCCATCTATTTTATTACAAAACATTTTTATTGATTACATCCACATATTATCTATGACAACCATAGGAAACAGAAATGTCATTTAAAGTTATAATGATAGACAATTGAAACGGAAAAAGTCAATATTTGGAAACCATCTTGTGATTTCGATGTAAATTATTTTATAAATTCTTAATACAAAATTCCTTTTCATTGCTGGTATTACATTAATATAAATAGTAATTATCTTTCACCATTTCGGGCTAAAATATTTTGATTACTTTTAGAGATTTCTACAAAAATTAAATCAAACAAGTAAAAATACTGATCACACAGTGATACAATGCTGACATTTCATTAAAAGAGTGCTTAAAAATAAGAAAACCCTTCACATTTTGAAAACTTTCTGTGTCAGTCATAAACATTACCACCCTACTATTTAAACCATACATTTCATTAAATATACATCTCACACATGTAGTGAATATAGATACATTCAAGTCTCACAAATGGAATACCAATTAGAATGCTGGGGGTTCATCTAGTGGCAGTTTAACCATTCGGATTGGTGGAATCCATTCAGGCCATTCTCTAGCCATCATTGCTCGTCGTCTTTCCTCAGACATTTTTCTCGGTTTCTTCAGTGGAGCATAAGGCCAAGGGGTTGTTTTAAACATCTTGCAACCCAGCGACCAACTGTTGGCATTCCTCTTGTGACATGGGAATTTCTGGAATTGGTAGCTGGTTTGCACAGTGTTACTGCTCAAATCTTGCATCCACCAAGGGTCATGGTTAATTCTCATTTCAAAAGCATATCCAAAACAGGATATCAGCCCTAGGAGTACCACCAATAACAACTGCAAGGAAAGCAAATATTATTGAACAAAATTTTAAATAAAATAATTCAGTTTTCATACGCCATAACCTTATCTGAATTTTCCTGCTTTTGGATTATTTTCTGCTGCTTTATTATTTAAATGTACAAAAAAACCCACAAATGTACAAAGTTCTATAATTTCTTTCTACATTTAAATACCTTTCTTCTCAAATCATAGATGGCGTTGCCGTAGCTCATACAAATAATATCTATAAATTATATGTTTGTAGCAAACTGTTATTATAGTATAGAGAAAATTACATAAATATTCTTAATGCTATTCCTATAATTTTAGTTCTACATAATAATATTAGTGAAAAAATATTTCAGTTAAAACAATTTTTACAATTAATAATTTTGTTACTAAAATGTCTTTATTTTTCAAGCTTTGTATTTGTATTTAGATCACTGAACCTGGCAGTTACTGCCCTTTATGTAACATTTATACTAATAATACCTTTATAATTTTTGTAGCGCTATATTTCATGGAACTTCGCACAGTATTATAAATAGAAGGGGTGGGGGGAGCTGGCTAGAGCTTTAAAACTGATTAAACCTCTATTTTAAAAAAAGAAAAGAAAGTCAGTCTTTATATTGCAATGATTTTAAATTTCTTGGCACCCCCCCCCCCCCCGCTTTATTGTTTCCAAAAAAAGTAGCCTTTTTTTTTTTTTTATTGACACACATAATTTTCCAGACATTCACACAGAAAAACCAATCAAGTGTTGTTACATATTATCGGAAGCAGTTACGGCCGAATATTTGAAAATGCTCTGGGTCCTTTCTGTAACTTCAAGTCTGTAAAACACAAATGAATCTAATATTAAAAGGAAAATAGGAAGTCAGAGATAAAACATATCAATTATTTAATATAAGCATTTTATTAGAATTTAACATAAACTTTAAAATTCTGATTAAGTTCTCTTTCTCTCCCTCGAAAAAAAAATTACTTTCAGAAAATACTTGAAAACTTGAGAGAACTGCTTCTTTTTTTTTACATAAATGGTGTGGAAATATTTTAATGACGAAATTAACTCGTGTAATTTGAATTTTAAAAAGATCAATTTTAATCATCTCGGCAATTGTATTCCTTTAATTGATGCGCTCGAGGCTGTCTTTTTCTTCGCTCTCTTCTGTTCCCCTCTCATCATGAGATGCTATAAGATTTTTCCATTGCAATCAACGTTCATTTTGAAAGTACCCAATAATTTAGTTTATTATGAACGCAAGTATTTCAGTTTTTCCTTTTTTCTCTTTAATATCTGAAAGCCTTGCGGTCGAAAAGAAATTTTCATTCCCTTATTAGCTTTTAAGCTAAGAAGAGAATGAAAATTAAAAGCCCAAAAGCTTTTAATTTTCAACATTAGCTTCTGGTTCATTAATTTTCATTGACCAAAAAGAGATCTTGGCTAATAAAAAATTCAGTACTAAAATACAATGCATATAGTTAATTTATTAATTCATATAGTTAATTTATAATTAATTATAATGCATATAGTAATTAATTTATTTATTATTTATGCTTAATTTACTAGGCCAAAATGAAAATATGAACTGGAACTGTTTCAAAGAAAATATACAAGTATGTGAACTATATCAACGTTATTTAATTAGAAAAATCCTTAGTTATAAAAATGCTTGTTCCGATAAGAATAATTTCTGGGACTTTTTGAGGACAAGGTAATAAAGAAATGTTGAAAGCGTAGTATACTCCTGGATTTACCAATATTTGTTATCTTATTAAGAAATATTTATTACAAAATATTTCTTAAATCAAAACTTATGAATGAAATTACTACATAAAAATTATAAAGGGAATTGCGGTGCTAATCACTTGTCAGTGGTAGCCATGTGTGTCCTGATCGCGAATTCGTGGCCGAGTGAAATTCTGATTATATTAAAGACTCTTGGACATCCATATAGAAATACAGATGCATATTATGAATGTCGAGACTCAAAGCTCTCATTTTGGTGTAGTGTGGAAATTTTAAGAGTGAGATAACAGCTCATGAGATGTTCTCGTCATTTAGTAAACAGTTCAACAGTTCTGGTGGGGATATACATTAACAACTTAATGATAATTGGATACTGTGAATCATTACTTGTAAATTCATAAGTCTTTGTACGTTTCGAGGAACTCTCAATAAATCTACATTTCCAAATTTAATGCATAAATCGTGATTTTTCCAAACAGTTAATATCTCTACAGTTGAGAAAGTACAAAAGGTTTAATCTCAATGTGCTTCCCTTCCTGCTCTTTTTTGTTTTAACTATAAGAGCACAAGCTGAGTATGAAAAGAAACTGATCGGGACAGGGCTGGACTGCTTTTCCTCCCCCTTTTTTAAGGCAATGATTGACATTACTAAGCGTTGTCGGACCACGACATCAAGACAACCTATTCACTTGCTAAGCAGGTATAATCTTTGTGGTTAGAAAAATAAGAAAATTTTATACACCACTCATCTGATAACAAAGAAGGATCGGACGAATGGCAGTCTTTAAGTGTTTTGACAAGCCGCATGGTGTTCAGAAAACAGTTAAGAGGGCAATAAGAAGACCTACTCACCTGCTAAGCAGTGAGAATCTTTGCGGTTAAAAAAGAGAAGATTTTACACGCTTCTCCTCTGATAACAAGAAAATTTGGTCAACTAGCTGTCGTTTAAGAGTTTTGACGAGCCAATTGGTGTTTAGGAAACAGTTAAGAGGGGATTGAGGGCAATAAGACAACCTATTCACCTGCTAAGCAGTGAGAATCTTTATTGTCAGGAAAGCAAGAAGAAAGATAAAATTTTATACGCCCTTCGTCTGTTAACAAGAAAGTTTGATCAAATAACCGACATTTATGAGTTTTGAAAAAACACACGGTGCTTAAAAAACCAGTTAAAAGGGATTGGTTGATTGATTACTCAGTCGAAACTGCACAAGTGTTATTGTTTAAGAACTTGTAATCTCGAACCATGGTCAAGCGATGAGAACACTTGAGTTGTGCAGCAACCTCTTCCAAAACTTCCACAATATACCAACGTGAAGACTTTGAGCCTCGACAAATTTAACGTTCGATAGTCCCTCTGTATAGCGGGTCTTGTTAAGAGGGAAAGAAAATCCTCAGCTGTTTTTTTAACCAATCCGTTCTTTTAGATGCGATTTCTTTTGACTGAAATATAGACTGCCTGACTTCTAAATGTTAATGTTCTCCTACAAGAAAACTTAATTGCTTTTGAGTCTCAATAGCTATGCTCAAAGACAGTGAAGTAACGGAGAATATTAGGGGCCCCAAGCCGTACTTGGCATCAGTCAGGCTTTGGGCCCCTTAGAATCCTGGGCACCCTACGATGCGGTGGTGAAAGAGTTACGCCACTGCTAAAAAATTGCTTCAATTTTATTATTACATTGGAAACAGCATTATGAAATTTGGTATTACAATTTTATGTCGAAATGATAAGCTATTTTTTTTTCTCATTATTCTGGTACTTAGATTAAAAAGTAGGCCATATATCTTTGTTAAAATTGTATACCTGTTGAATTCTATTGAAAAGCAATCATACTATTATCAATCTCAATGCGTTTTTCGAACAAAATGATTATTGGTTCATTCATGTAAGGGGGGGGGGGGCAGTAGTAAAAAATTGTGATCAAAGTATCATAAATATGCAAACAAAATATTAGGATTATAAAGGATAACTCACGTTACACAAATTTAATAAATATTTTCTTCTACTTCTAATAACATACTAACAATAAATGGAATAAATAAACAATTTGACCACACATCCATCATATAAAATACCATTACATTGCTTCAGAAATATTCATTCATGTTTTATGCTTATTATTAATTATACTTTCGTACATCAATAACTTTTATCATGAGATTCATTGCCATAATAATTTTATATTCGGTGAAAAAGAAAATTAATAATAAAAATATCAGATAGCTATTTTACTATTTGCAACTTTAAATACATTTTTAAAAAAAATAAAATTTTCAGAAATTTAAAAAAAAAATTTGTTTTGCCTATTAACATATTCTCCCTTTACAGTTTCTGACATAAAATTTTTATGTAAAATTATTTCAAAAATAAAACTTATCTTTACAAATAAAACACAACATTTGCCATTTAACATAGATCATTAACACTATTTTAATTGTAATTTTAATGGAGGATTTCAATATTCAATATTTAATTACTATCTTTAAATTTTGTTTATTCTCATTTTCATTAAAAAATTTGTTTTAACTATTTTTATTATTCTAACATTTATTCTAAATTTTTGAAAAAAATGCAATTAACGTTAGGATAATGTTTTCAATACTCATACTACATGAGGATTTTTTTAAAGAATTTTAATGTATGAATGATGAAAAAAAAAACAGAATAGATTATTTTTCAATAAACAAATTATTTTCGAAGTAAATTGAAAAACGAAATACGGAATCGAAGGTTTTGATTTGGTCTACTCTACCATGTGTTAAAACATATTTATAATAAATCTAACTCCAAAACTTCTCACAAGATGGCTCTGTGTTATTACCTCTGTTTCGACCCTGGAAAATGTCATTTTCAAGGTTGCACGTGTTTAAATTGGCGGAAAAAAATAAAAATGAAGAAGCCAACCAAGACGACCGTGATTGATGTTTACAAAAACAATCAATTATCTACATGTATAGCAAGAAAAATTGATGATATGATTTTGCAAGAAAGTAATGAGTGTTAAAAAGCAAATTCAATTGAAATCCCTGTGAAACAATTAAAATTTTTATTTATATTATTTCGTATTTTATATCACACTCTCAACAAATTGTAAGAAATTAATCTGTTAAACAAGCGTTTCCATTTAAAACTCAGAAATTTTAAATTACCAAATTAGTTTAAAATATAAATGAAATTATTTTACCAAAGTAAAAGTACTCGTGTTTTTCTGAATAAAGAATGCAAAAGATAAAAAAGAAGTAGATCCTGTTGATTTAATAAATTAATTTTCTGAAAATATTGGCTAATTATATATATATTATAAAAAGAACAAGTTTGATTTTTAATTATTTGATTCAATTTTGAAATGTATATGAAAAAAGAAAACCTTTGTAGTGTATAACTTTTTTATTAATGGTGGTTGTAATAAATAACCAATACACAGATCAGTGTGACTTAGAAAATGCTAAAAGTACCATGAAGAAATGATCTAAAAGTTTTTTAAAAGACGTAAAACAGTATTAAATGCAAATGATTTTTTCAATTAATATCAATTGTGTTTCTGTTAAATGATTGCTTATCCGTATCACAAAATAAATTGAGGGGTTCTTGGAAAAATAATCATGAACTATCATTAAAAGAAAGAAATTACAATTCTTCGAAAATATATTGAATAAAAAAATCAAAAATTTAAAAAATTTCTAAAATGAAAACATATTAAGAAATAATATTACAAAAAGATAAAAAAATAACCTGAAAATTAAAATTTTAACTTAAAAAATAAGAGAGTGATGAAATAAATATATGTATTTGCTTATTTTCATGAATTTAATGGAAGGATTTATGCATAAATTAATCTTATCAGTAGTACTTCACATAATAGATAACGTGGAGTGTTGAAATCTGTGTCTTATTTGTAATGCAAGAATTATAATACAGAAGGATGCTCTTTAATAAAATTTTCTATTTTTATACAGTGTCTGTGAGCAGCTAAAATGTACGATATTTTAATTACTGAAGCGATAAATAAAATTTTATTTACTTTTTTTCTATATTTTACTAAACAGCTTGTGAGATTCTCACTTTTAAATTATAATACTTTAGCCGGTTACATCAGATTTAAATTTTAATCATCTTAAAATTAGTATTTTATTATTAATCATAACTCTATCTTGCCCGTAGACATGAATCACAAACGTATTTTTCTCGTCAACAAATTCTAGAAATACAATAATAGCAGAGAATTTAAATAATGGTGATATTTGTGAAAAAATCTTATGTGTGTTTGAATAATCTATGAAAATATGAATTAAATGTAAACATAGAAAACATGCAATTAAAACATTGTTCTAAGAAAGTTAGAATAAAACTATTGTTTTAAATGGTTCTAGATTTTTATTGTAATGCTTTCCAGCTTCTGTAACCTTTCAAACAAACACACAAATTGGAAGTAGTTTGCACTATTCTCAATTACTGGCTTGACGATATTTTTTTAACATTCTTCCGTGAGCGTTTTACACGATGGCTTTTCCTTATGAATGAAAAATTACAACAAATGAATTTTAATATATTGTCACTGGGAGTCTCATGAAGAAGAAATACGCAAATATTATCGGAGTAAGATTTTGTATATAGAGAGATTTTTTGTTGTACATATATATGTACAACAGAATTATTATGGGTCGAATCATTTTCGGGAACAGTCTAGAATAGCATTTCTCAAACTGTGGGGCACGACCCCCTAGGGGGGCGTGATAACTCAGCAAGGGCGGAGCGAGCATATTGAAAAGTCGAAAGAAAACAAACAAAATACATTTGGACATAATAAAAAATAAAATACATATTTACACTGATATAAGACGCGTATAAAATTGTATCAGTAGTGCGCAATGTATTTTATAATTAATTTAACAATACTAAGTTAAGAACTAGCAGTGGGCTGTCATATGTAAAATTATATAAAAATTAACACTATCTTGATATTTGTACAGTTTATAATTAATCCTATAACTGCCGATTAAAAGTTACGAGATTCGCTTAAGCGATGTATTGTGAGGAAGTGGAAGAAAAGGAGTAAATAAGCATATCCTATAATGTAAAGAAAACCTACGCAAACAATGTCAAGGTCCTTTTTTGCATTCCAAAGCTTTCGGAAAAATTTTATGGATAGCAGTCAGTGCATGGAAAAGATCGTACTCCGGAAAGACATATATACATCCAGGGCAATGAACGTTTTGGTTGAGCAAGAATAGTATATGCACTTAGGTTAAAATCGTACCGTAGCTTTAGCGTCAAAGTATAGTATTATTGAATTCAATACATTGTTATTGTATGGGAGGGAGCGCGATGAAAAGTATGATTGAATATTGGGTCGCAAACATTGAAAGTTTGAGAAGCACTGGTCTAGAAAGCTCCTCAAACCAATCACTAACGGATTCGGCTTGTACTCATCAAGTAAAATTCCATCTTTGTTAGGGTTCATGATGTCCATGAATGGCTGTGAGTGTCTGTAACCATTTCTAATTGAAGATTGATTCAGTTCGATAAGAGGCTCCTGTCCTTACCTTGGAAAAATGGCCCTCATTACTATGGAACAGGCACCAACAATGCATTTTTGATAATTTGGTTCCATGGCCTCTTTAGTCTGGGTCACACTGGAACCTTACCACCAGATTTTACAACTGGAATCGTAACTCATTTGATCAAGCAACATGTTTCTGGATATCTAGAATCTAAACAATAAGTTCACGTGCCAAGGAGAGGCACTGTGGCTGACAGCGTGTCAGTAAATTCCCACGAGATATTTCTCTGCTGCTTCATTCCATCAACATCAAATTTCGTTGCAACGTCCTCATGGACATGTCTAGGGGTTATGTTTTACATTAGTTACTGCTTTACATTTGATGTAGTATTGTTTGTCTCGTATCACTGATAACTCCAAGCAGATATCGATGGTATCGGTCATTAATTAAATGTAGTCTGTCACACTTTTATCCATGGTGGTAGGTAATATCTGAAATTGAATATTCTAGGCACATTCTTGACACTGTCGATAGAAAAATGGTGGATCTCCTAGTAATGTCCGAATGCGTCTAGCATGCAGTCTTCAAAGTCTGTTAATTTTCATCGTACGACAATAAACACGTCAGAAAATTTTCACTTGAATCATTTGAGTACAAAAGAAAAATGGACAATGCATTGTAATTTATACATTTTTTATGAGGTGATAATGCCATCTGGATATTTGTAAAATTCTATTCCAATAACTTTTGGCCCATTAGAACACACAAACATGCACACACACAAATATACATATGAAAGAAAAATCAAAATTTAAGAAATCGAATTCTTAATAATAAACTTTATCTCAAAATACACACTCTAATTATATTCAATATAAATGTATGTCCCCTAAAATATGTGAAATACAATATTTGATTCCATTCAATACGAAACATTTATAACCTGTTGATCCCGATCGTATACAAAATCAAATCTTCTATACATGAACTTAGATATTTGTAGAAGTGTATCACTAATTTAATTTAAAAAATAATAATTAATTTTGTTTTTGAATGAGTGAAATGCGTTATTATCATAAATATAGACTAAGTGAAATTTTTAAGAAAAATGAGGGATAAAAATTTATGCAAAATTATCTGAAATGCCTTCACGCAAATATTTTTAGATACTGTAGTATATGTAAAGATTGTATTATTTATTTAAACAATTAGTTCACTACTATATAATAACATTTTTATTCGAATAAAAAAAGTTGTTTTTCATTCTGAGCTCACTTCAAATCCTCATACATGTTCTTTAATGTTTCTTTTCAATCATTCAATAACAATTCTTTAACTGAAAGATGTTTTTTTTTTGCTTGACAAATTCAAAACAATTTATTATATGTACTTGCAAATAATTATTTTGTATTTATGTTTATTATAATTACTCTGATGTTAAACCATTTGTTCATTGATTACGTTTTGTTACACAATTACAATCCTTCAAGAATTTTAATTAATCTCTTCTAATTACATTTCTTTATTTAATTAAAGAAAATCAACTTCTAGATAATTTTTGATCTTATCTGCAATTCCTAACCAATATTTCCAGATATATGGGTCAGGAGTGGCCATTAACTCTTAATAACTATTTTTCATTTGTTTTAAGCGCTGTTTTAGTTTGATTTAATACAATTGACTCTATTATGGCTTACGTGGCTTATGTAACATATAATTAAATCATTGCAACTAGTTTTTTTCATTTTTAACTTCTTCCAAATATTTTTTAAACTATCAATTAATCTTCATTTCAAAATTGACAGAGATGTTTTATAGCTATTCTTTAATTGCGCGATAAAGTTCATCTCGACCAAATAGGTCAACCCTTCCTTTTGAACAAGAAATTAGGAAAGTTCAAGGAGAGTGAAAATCTGGATCATTCATTCAAGTTTTCATTCAAACTGGATTATCGTGCATCATTAGGATCGTTAATTTTATTGTAAAATAATGAAACTTTCAATTATCATTGGGAAAAAAAGACACGAATAACGTAAGAATATGTCATCCAAAACATTATCTCTTCACGTATATAATTTTTACCCTCGACGATTTAACATTTTTGAGGTTTTGCATTAATTAAAAAAAGACACTTGGAAATGAGAATTTCGTGAGGATCTCATCATTCAATCTAGTAGAGTACTGTTGTCTTTTTCTTCGTGTTAGTGGGTCAAACGTCAAGCTAGAGTCAAGTTATTCAGTTCTCATATATCAAGTTAAAATGTTACATTCTTACATGTCTTGAATACTGCCTTAAAGGAAATCTTTCTTGACTTTATTTCTTAAATAATATCTCAAATTTTAACCCAGGAAGTAGTGCAATTCGAGATTAAATTTGATATTAATTAATTGAAGTAATGTTGACACCATTAGATAATGCTGTCTTAGAACATTTTTTTCCATTATTTTTTTTTATACAGGAGAAAGTAAATTTTTATTTAATATGACTATTTATTCAGTTCTCATACACAAGCTTTCTATGCAGTATTCTGTATCGTGATTGTAATCTTAAAAATAATCCCAGGTGTATTCCTGGCGATGTTTCATGAATTTTAATACAGGAGATGTTTAACCCGTACAAGACCGTAAGGTTGCAAAGAGTAAATACAGGGTCCGGCAAAAAAAAAAAAAAAAACTTCCAGTCACAAACAAACAAACAAGATACAGAAAAAAAGTATTTTAGTTGAGAACAACAAATACGATACCATTTTACATCAATTGGTTTTAAAAATTATGTCCGCTAAATGGCGTCCTCAATGGTGACACATTGACGAACTCTTTCTCGTAAGTTCTTCAGAACATTCCCCCTGGTTCTGTTTTGATTTCGTCTGATGAGGCCCACTTCCACTTGTCAGACACTGTGGATAAACAAAATTTTCTCTACTGGGCAGAAAACCCTCCAGTGTACAAACAACTTCTTACATCCCTGCAAGCACTAAAGGAGGCAATCACCCAGAATCACTGCCATTCCACCGGAAATTACTTCGTCAATGTGTCCCACTGGAGGACGCCATTTAGCGGACATAATTTTTAAAACCAATTAATGTAAAATGGCATCGTATTTGTTGTTCACAAATGAAATACTTTTTCTGTACCTTGTTTTGTTTGTTTGTAACTGCCTTTTGAAAATGGGGAGGTTTTTTTGCCGGACCCTGTATTAGTACGTAACCGTTTATTTTAGTTCGTTTAGAGGTAAAATGAATAAAAATCTTAAGAAAAATACATAACAATACTAATTTGTTTTTCAAATCGATGTATCAATTAATTCAATTCGGATTATCAGTGAATTTTTTAGGCATTCGTTTCCTTTGTTCAAATGTACTTTCTTATTACACAAAATTATACTTACCAAATAACGTATAACATGTGAAAAACAGAGTAATATATATTATTATACGACACAATAAATTGAATTAATAATAGAGTACAGCCCGTGAATGTTACATCACTGGTGCCAATTGATTGGTTTTTATCCTAAGAGTTCTCGTTTACGTTATTACATTTGACATACGTTCTGTTTTGACAATCTTTATAAATAAATAATAGTTTTAAAAAATTAAAAAACATGCTTTTATGGTTAATCGAACTAAAAATTAACAAAATAATTCTTAATATAAGAATAAATTGATTTTATTCTTATATTAAGAATTATTTTTTTACTTTTTTAGTTCGATTAACCATAAAAGCGCGTTTTTTAGTTTTTTTTAAAAAACTATAATTTATTTTTCATTTTTTAATTCAATCTACAATAAAAGGATGTTTTTTGTTTTTTAAACTATCGTTTATTCATTGATTAATTAATCCTAAATGAGTCATTTTTTAGAATCTAGAATACCCAATGTTATCATATCAGTGCTTCGATACGGCCTGGTTTGTAAAATGTAGAATCAGCCAACTGAAGGAAATTTGGAAGAGCTAAGTTTAAAATATTTCGTGTGGAAGAAGGTGTAAAGTCAATGATATTTTTCACTAAAAATAGCTCAATGTTCTCATCGAAACTTGCATCAGCATTAGACATAAAGGTACCCATTTTGAATCGAAGAATTTGGGAGAAATTATTTAATCCGGTGACCTCTGAATCAATTCTCAGCTGTTTAGATAAAATGAAGCAATGAATGATGTTTCAGTCAACAGATCCGAAAAGATAATGTAGAAAAACAGATTTTATGTCTGAGTTTAGCTGTTAGAACATAAATTATTTCTTTCAGATGCACGAGTCTTTTTTTTTATTTCCACTTTTAGAAAAACTAGACAATTGTTTATATTATGATAATAAATTGCTGACACATCCTCCCCTTTTCCACATAAAGAATACTTTTAGGGTTGCAACTTAATCTTTTAGTCATCAAATCTAGAATTAGTCTCCAAGTATGGAAATGCTATATAGAATTAGTCGCCAAATGAGGAAATAATTAAACCCGATGATCCCGATCAGGGCAATGGAACAAAATTCTGAAATTATTGTATTGTCATTGGTCCTTGACAAGTGTGCAAAATTTCGAATTAATCGGATCTTTTAAAATGGATAAAAATCGAGTTCAAAGATTCCGTTACATACAAGTGAAGCTTATAAAAGCGTGTTAAAAAGGCCGATAAGATTATCAATCAATTCGACAATCGGCAATTTAAAAATGTGAGGAAATATTTAGTCCTGAAAGGGTTAAAGCGACAGAATTTTAATTTTTACTTTTTACAGAAAACAGTTCAGAGTTTTCACATTCATTAAAAGCTGTTATATAAGCATTTTCATTTAATTTGATTGACAAGTGGAAGTATTTTAATTCTATTGTCACTATATTTCTACCAATCATTCAGTTTTTGTATTTAAAGTTTAAAATAAGCATTTTTATTTGCCTTGAATGTTGTTTTAAAGAAAACTTTTTTGGTTTTATATTGAATAATTTTGTTAAGTATCTAATATGGGGAATTATTACAATGGTGATCATCAAATTTCAATATGATATTCCTCTTAAAAAAATTTTAAGAGACCTCTTTAAATTTTAAAAGTACCGTATTTGTGAACTGAAGAAAATTTAAAAATACAGTTTTAACACATATGCAAAAGGGTGCTTTTTTTTTTATCTCTAATAAAAAAAAAATGTAGTGTTTATATAATTACCAGTATTCTCGAAGTTCGACTGAATAATCATTAATTTTCAATAAAAATATGTGTTTTTAAAGCTTTCTTTGTGGTTATTATCATTCATTTACTCAATATTTCTGTTTAAATTCATTCTTAATTAGTTTTATAATTATTTAAACATTAATATTTGCTTTTAAATTAATTTAAGTGCTGACTTGTTAAATTAACTTCTTAAACAATTTTTAAATAATTTTTCTTACCTTTCGTTTTATTTTCACAGAAGTTTTAAGCGAAAAAAAGAAAAGAGTCATTCAGTGCAGAAGTGTTAACTGAATATGCATATAGGAACGCATTTTGAATATAAAATGTTGATAATTGTCATAAAAACTATGCAAATTACTGAAACATAATCCTGAAAACTGGGATTGGTTTTTTATAAGAATATCAAAACACGTAGGCTGTATTGTGAAAGCTTTCGATTTCTTTTTGAAGTAACACAGATAGAAAAGAGTTATAACTTAACAAGTTACAAAGAAACTAGTTGGATTTGAATTTTTGTTTTTCATTTAGTTTTATTCTCTTCTGTTACTTGTAGATTTATTTCGATTTATTCTTAGAATTGATTATTTAATTTTGAAACTGCATATAAATTCAGATTAAGTTAAAAAAGAACACGGAATAATTTTGAACTTTTTTAAAGATAGATGTTCGAATTAATTCAGGGAAGCTTGATCAGACATTTTTTTTTTACATGGAGGTATTACTAATACTTCAAAAAAAATAATTTAAGCATTAAATTATTCTTTTTTTATATTTTTAGAATTCCTATTGACAAAAATGTGAGATAAATTTGTTCAAAAAAGAAAAAAGGAAACTCAATATACTATCAGTTGTAAAAATTTTCACTGAGTAATTAAAATACAATTAATTCTTTTTTTAATAAAATTCTGTAGTTACATAAAATTTTATTCCATATTTTTAATTTTGTTAAATTATTTCGCAAATTTGTATTTTATGTCTTTAGTCTTTTTTTTAATTATGTATAGGAACAACTTTTTAAGTCATTCCATGCAAACCTTTTTATAATGTATGAAATATTAAATAGAACCAAGTTTAAGGTAAATTTTTAAAGAATTAAGTCATAGCTTTGTGTTTATTTTATTGCTGTCGCTATTTTAATAAGAACATTTTTTATAAATATTGGATTAATTATTTTTTTAAATGTACACGTGGAGTAGCATGTAAAAAGTTCCAAAACAATAAAATTTCTTATAGATTTTAACCTATAAATTTTATTTAAACAGCTTTTTTAACCGAATCTTACTTCAAAATACTTATTTGTATAGTATTAATATGCATGAGAAGTTTCAAGTGTTTGTAGTTTTTACAACATATACGTAGATTTTTCAAAAATGTTTCTCGTTTGAGTTGTAATATACAGATTTGGGAAATTACAATTTTAAATTTAAAAAAAAAATTTACAGTTGATTAATACACAGCAACAATGTAATTTGGATTACTAAAATATACACGTAATTAAGTAGTGGAAAAAAACTACATTAAAGAAAATAGTCTTTGTATTTTTTGCCACTAAAAATTTAAATTCTATTTTTGACACCCCACCTTCCTCTTTAAGTCATAGTTTAAAAAGATTTTAGTATTAAGAAAATTATTTTCAAGCCTCGAAAAATTGACTAACGTAATTTATCACAGGAAAGGGATTCTAAACGCACATAATTTTACTTGAAATAAATCACGAACCTTAGATTTTTCTCTTAAGATTTTTGTCGTGAACAGATTGTCAAGTACTCTTTTAACTGACTGACTTTGAAGTCATTACACCAAATGTTACGACCTTCAATTTATGCATCGTGAGAAAGGATGAGAAGATCTATTTGATGAGCTAAGAATCTCTCCAACCTGTCCTACTTTTAAATCTCCTTGAAAGTTTTTCAACATTTTGTAATATTGAGATTCATTTTTAAAAAGAAACACTCGTCGATCATTTCCATAAAATGTTTCGTTTGTGCATTTCAAATAAAAAGAACGTTAATAACCGGCAATATAATAAATAAAGTTTCAAATAAAAATTTAAATGAAAGGATCTATGAATCAATGAATATTATGCAGCATAATTAGGGACATGAATGTCTAATTTGTGATTTTTTTATTGAGAAATAAATCTTATGAAGGCATAACATTTACATTATATTTTTTGCAATATATTTTCATCGGCATATATTTAGTTGCATATACAATTTTACTTGTTTTATAAACAACCCGTAATTCCTTTAAAACGAATAGCTATAAAAATATCGATAAAGTATTTTTAAAACAAAAAACTTTAAAAAAAATCTTTCATATTGTATCATTATTACAGAACATTTTAATTTCAGTTTCGTATTGTCTAAATTTTCAAAAATATCAATTAAAACTTAATATTAAAAAAAAACAGTAATTGAAATTTAAAAAATATTTCAGAGCTTTGAACATCGAAAAATAATGACGGTATCAACTAGAGTAAACTAGAATAGTTTTATACCAAATTATTTGCACATTTATTTACCTGTACTGAGACCTTTCATGAAATTTCTGAAAGTTTGTAGTAATTCTGCAAAACTATTTTTCGGACGTTTATAATATAGGAAAATGACTAAAGAAAAGATGATTAGCTTAAATACATAAATATTTTTTTGGTTAGATGAATATTATTTGGCAGTTCACACTTTTTAAATAAGAGGGGGAAAATTAATTTCTCACCTTAAAATGTCTAGAGTTAAAGTTTAAATATTATTAAATATAAAATACGATATATAAATAATTAAATTATTGACTTAATACTATAATTTTATCATAGTAAAATTACGAAATTTTATTATGAATATAAAATACCAAACAGGATGATTTTATATTTTAATAAAACCTTTGCACGATAACAGTTATTAACAACACGCTTTTTTAAACACATAAATACAAAACACAATAAAGCAACATTCTATAAGCTCAAATTCTAAGTCAATTATTAAAAAAAAGTCGTGATGATAAGTACTTAAATTGTATATCATAACACTTTAATATTTCGGAAAAAGTTTTCTTTGTCTGTCTAAGACGGAAATTTCTTTTCATATTTATTTTAAATAATATTAATTTTTACTCTAATTATTGAAAAACTTATTTTTTAAATTTTATCTATAGTATTAAATATATCTTTTCTAATTCTCGCTTACATAGACTTAACAGTAATCGCACAGAATGAATAAGCAAATACTTTAGTAAATAGTATTTTAAATTCTCGTATGTATTATAAATTTCTAAGTACAGAATGATAAATAATAAGAAATTTATATTTAAACTTTTCTAAGTATTTACTCTAAAAGGTGAAGCAGCAATCCACTAACATAGCAATACATTTGTAAATAAAAGCAAAACAGCTTTACTTTAAAACGCATTAAAATATCCTTATTACTTACTTTCATCTTCAAATATATGTTTAGCCTCCTTAAAAGGTGTAGTTACATTGATATATGCGTAATGAATTAAACACCTTGACGAAAAATCGCCGGTTTTTAATCGTATTAGCAGGAGCGAGAATTAGCTACGCATCAGAGGAATCGAAGTCACTGAAATCACCTTCCCAAGTCACCCTTCTGAGTCTAAGACACTTTCTACGAAGCAGAAGATCCGTCAAAAAGAAGAAAAAGAAAGCGCAGTCGGAAACCGACAAAGAACCCGTTTTTCTGTTGAAAGAGTCAACAATTAATTGCTCGTAGCTGTAGAAGATGGTCTGGTCTCATCTCACCACGTGGTCAGTGCAAATAATAATAGCCTCATCTGGTTTTTTTGAAAGGGAATAGGTGAATCCAGTTTTGGAGATTGCAATGATGCTTCTATCTTTTCTTTATTTCTTCTTTTAATCTTCTTTTTTTAAAAAATATTGCTGAGGGGCATCAGGCGTAGCTTCACCATTAGAAAGGGAACAACGATAAGATGTGGAGACAGGTTTTCTTTTTAGAGGACAAACAGAGAAAGAAAGAAAGAGAGAGAGAAAAAAAAAGAGTTATAAGAAGGCGTCAGGGATTTTTCCTAATAAACAAATGAAAAGATTTGAGATTTTTATCGCTTCCGATGGTTTTTCCGAACAAAGCGTGTAGATGAGGTTGAAGAGCTGTCCAGGAACAAAAACAAAGGGTCAATGGTAATTTATTCTTAAATTGCAAATCGAATAACAATGGAGTTTACCTATGCCTATTTTCCCGGAAAAAAATAGTTGTGGTTTATTATTATATGCGTGTTTATTATATTCTTAAGAATCTGTGTGTAATTTGCGGTGTTATGAGATTAACGGAAATGTTTGAAATAAAATTTTCGAAAATGTAATGAGATATTATACAATGAATTCTTGTGAAATAAAAATAAGTTGTGGGTTTTTGTTCAATGGAGTATTCTAACATCTCTAATACTGAAAAAAAGGAATTCTTAATTTTGAATCTTATTTTTTCAAGCAGTGTATATTTACACTAAATTAGGAATCTTTGAAATATCTAATTTTAAAAAATAAATTAATCTTTGTTTTCTGAGTATATAAAGTTCATTCCCCAAAAATTGACAGTTAAATTTATCAATAAATAAGTTTAGTATAACTAAAGAAAAGTATTACGTAAAACTATCAAGGATATTTTACATATGCTTCTTTTCAAATCCCAAACATTTCTTTATAAATTCTTCATAGATATTTTAATAACTTGGAGATATATTGATTTATTTTTATTAACGTCGTACCTTGAACTTACGTGAGGGCTACTGGCAGTTAACTTCACAATTTTGAACCTCGGTCAAGAAATAAGGGCTACATTTGTGCTGGCACCTGACTCTCCGAACTACAACACCATGCTTCCATCTATCAATAAGGACTTCTATTATTGATAGATTTATCAGCCTCTTCACACGGCGGGTGTAGAAGCTGAAAAACTGACTAGTTCTCCTTTTTGTTTTTTATTTTTCTTGTTAATCATTTGTGACAAAAATTTGTCTGTCTACTACATATATTGAATCCTTTGGTTTATCATACATTACCATAATTTAAATTTGCTACGAATAATAAATTTAAGTCAGGAAGACATATTGAATTACTACTTGTATTATCTTTTGTCCAAGTTGAAATTTTATGTTAAATTCATTCATATTCTTTCATTGTTTTATAATAAAGTGCAACAAGTAAAAGTATAATTCATCAAATAAAAGACAGTATAAAATCTTTTTTTTAAAGTATATTTCAAATAAAGATATCATTCGAGAAAAGTTTTAAAATTTCAGATATCAGTAATAATACATAAATGAAAGGAAAAAGTCATATTTTTATACCTAGCTTGAAAAAATTTAAAAAAGAATGGATTCACATATGGGGAATTTAAAACTGATTTTATTAACAATAACATTTGATGAAAGAGAAATTCACTCAACCTTTGCTAAATTATAGCTTGATTAAGTGAGAGTTATATTTAAGCCACACTTAAATTGGTGCATGTAAATCCTCTGATCCTAATATAAAATTTAATAATATAATATGACATTTATTTAAAAAATGGTCCATATTTTCTTCTTCTAATAATATTTAAATATTTTTTTTTTGTGAAACTAAGAAACTCTGCAATTACTATCATTATTAAACAAAATGATTATTTTACATTATAATTGATATAGAGAGAGTTAACATTATACTAGAGTGAACATAGAGGGAGATTCTTGTTATCCATGGATATTCACAGAGTTAACTCTATGAATATTTATGAAAACTCGAATATATTTTTCGAAAAATTCATAAGATTCATATGTTATTTATATTCATCTTTGCGATAGTAGTGTGTATTCTATGCAGTAGTATGATATTATCTATAAACCCATTGCAAAAATATACAAACATGAATTAGATATTAAATTTTCTCTAATAAATCTTGATAGATTTCAAAAAATTAAATTACTCAGGAAAATTATTTCCTTCGAAGAAATCTTGGAAGTTTTATTGAAAATGTAATTTTCAACTATTTATGTGTTAATTTGACTTTTTTCATTTCAACAGTAACTATAAAATTTTAGGAAATAATTAAAAAAAGTACTATGAAATTTTACTTTTTTAAAATAAAATATATCATAATTTTCTTACTATGAAGCCTTAAAGGAACAGAACATTTATAAAGAGTAGAATAAGACCAGTGATGAGAAAATGTAATCAGAATAATTATTATACTAGTTTTTTTAATTGTGTTGCAGCAATTTTTTTATTAAATATTTGGAAAAACTGAATTTATTGGTATTCGTATAATGGGAAAATTATTTTCCCAGTTTCTGTTTATTGTATTTTTACAGAGGGGATCTTTTTATTGTTCTTTTGTGAGAAATTTCTACAGAATAAGAAAAAAAATAAATGTACTTTTTTTCAAAAAAAGCATAATTTGCAATAAAAAGTTTGATTAAAGTGCAGTTGGACCGCCATTTCGCGAACTTTTTCCAGGAACCAAGAACATTTAACTATTTTCTTCGAACAATAACCTCCAAAAAGCGATGTATACTTTCTGTTTTTTTAACGAAATTTCTCTTGTGCGGCGATTTTTTTCTCTTTTTATTTTAAAAATTTTTCTAAACATTTCAAATTATTTTAACACATTCTATGGGGATCAATGACCTTGAACTGGTTTTACAGGTGCTTAACTCACCGAGAGCAAAACAATTTATGTAATTCTGGGAGTTCCAGCCCAATAAAAAAAACTCAAATAAAATCAACAAACTTTATCAGTAATTAAATTTAAGGACGCATGAGAGGTGTTGTATGCTTAAAATTGTTGGTTATAAAATAATGAATATTTAAAATTACTTGTAGGCTTAAAACTAGAAAATGTCATTCAAATTCATTTATTTTAACATAAAATTATCCTTTAAATGTTGAAAATAAGATTATTTCTAGATGATGTTTTTTTCTTCTTCTTGTATACCTTGCAGATTTTTTTTAAAGAGAAAGAGATATAAAATAAAAAAATAATAATTTACAAAAAAAAGGTGTGAATAATTACTATTTTAATAATATATAGTGTTTCTTTAACTTAAAATTTGTTTTATGTGGTTTCTAAAATATATTGAAAGGCGAATCTCCATTTAACGAATTTTCCACGTAATGAACCTTTTACGGGAATTGAGCGTTTTATTAAACAGAGGACTAACTGTATTATGCAATATCATTCTTCACTGATTAATTCAGTTTATAATATGTTTCAAATAAAATTAATTCCATTCAGAATTTCCTGAAACTTCGAGATTAAAACAAATAATCTCTTTGGAGTACGCGAAAGTCCACTAAATAATAAATTCTAGCAGATCGACAAATAATGCACTTAAGATAATTAACTGCAAGAACTGAAATCAAGGAATAGAAAAAAACTGCAATAATGATTTTGTTTATTCGTACAAAATTAACATAATGAGTTCTTTAATGATTAGCTATAATTGCAACAAAATGAAGCTAATATCGAAGTAATAATGCCCATAAAATGATGCATTTTAAAACTGTATAAATACAAAAAATCGAATATTTTTTTTACCCTTTTGCGCTCAAAATAATATTTGAATAATATTCTTTTCATCAGGCATGTGATAAAAGTGAGAGGCAAAACTGAAACAATGCCTCGTCATAAGTATCACGAAATACTTATTCTTGATACGAAATCAGAAACTAGTTATTTTCCCTTATTTTAGTAACCGAGGAAATAAAGGAATTTAAAAAAAAGAACATATTTTAAAGTCCTGTCCAATCTCAGTTGATTGTTTTGCTGAGTATGATATCATTTATTACTTTATACCAATTATTGGTTTTGTATTAGCAAAATTCAAATAATAAATCTCACTTTAGTTTGTTTTCATTTAGAATTATGTGATCTAATGATCTCACTCAAAACTTGGAAAAATATTATAATTTATAATTACATGCAATATGAATTTTGGCATAAAATTGAAACATATATCTTTTTTTATTAAAAAAATTTCTCTTTCACTGAAACAAGTTTTTAGTTTATTTTCATTTAGAATTTTCTGATCACTATATTCTCATTAAAAAAACCAGAAAAAATAAATTATTACTTATATGCAATATGGGTCTTAATGCATGTCATTTTATTATGTATCGTTTTTTATTAAAAATTATCTTTTATTGGCCCAAATATTTTAAGTTTATTTTCATTTGTAAATTCTCGCTGCATTCATTTAGAAATTGCCTCCCTTAAAATTTGAAAAAATAGAATATAATTTTTGTATGCAACATGGATTTTTTTTTTTTGCATTGCATTTTAATACATATTTTTATGTTAAAAAATTCTTTTTCATTGAACCAAATATTCAAGTTTACATTTTTATTTGTAATTTTCTGATCACCAATAGAACTGCATACATTTTTAAAATTGAATACAATATGGATTTTTTTCTGCATGGCATTTTAATACATAACATTTAAATTGATAAAAACTTTTTCATTGAAAAATATTTAAAACAATATTATATTTCATAATTCATTGACGTATTAATTATTGTATTTATAAAATATCTTATGTTTAAGAGGAGACGATGTTAAAATTTTTACGCTATATCTACGAAATTTCTGTGCAATTGTTTATTATGAATTACGTATAGCTCTAAGATGAAAAAGATAGAAATGATTCAGTTTTTTCACTTTTTATATATTTTGCGACTAAAAATATTATGCAAATTAAGTATTTAAAATGACATTCTACTTTGATAAACATTCTGTTTTTCATTATAGAACTTTTAAAATATTAAAATCATCAAAATATCTTAAACTAGTTCTGAAAAATATTTATATGATATACAGGTACATGTATATTTATGTTTAAAGAGAATGACAGGAAATATATAAAAAAAAATCAAACCAGCATCATTTCTAGAATTTTAATTATTTGAAATTACAGCATAACTCACATCCTTCTTAATGCTGGTATTTGCATAATCTCGAAACGGTATTTCCCGGTGATGCTTCACGTTATTGGTTTGTTCAAGGCTACGTTCTCATCAAGGTTTCTCGTTGTTATGAAAGGTTTGCTCACGACAGTACAGAATAAGAAGAAATGCAAAATTTGTAAACTATTCCATCACTCATATGTTCTTTGCTTTCCCATATGTTCTCATGAATGAAGGAAGGACGGATCTAATTAAAATGCAAATCTTGTCATACGAAATTAATAAACAAGAGAACCGATGCAATTAGCTGAAGGATACATTTTAATTAAACTTGGAAAATTCGAAGTGTGGAAAAAACCCTTTGGCATTTATTTTTAAAAGTTTTTAAGAATTTTTTATGTACTGCTGTCATAATTTTCAAGAGAACAGTTTCCATGTTATAAGCCGAAAATGAGAATTTTTCTCAAAAATTCCCCCAAAACTTGGAATTTGTATTTTAACCGTATTGAAAAAAAAACATGATTTTCGAACAGGCCGCTTTAAAGGCGAAAATATTAAATCCAATCAAACTGCTGTAAAATAAAACGCCAGACGCCATTGACAATAGTTTTACTTTAGTGTGTGTGGTAACACTATCTGAAACTAACCCAGTGGCTGTGGTAGCCAAGTGGTCTAGGCATCGGATCATGGCTAGCGTGTCAAGAGTTCGATCCCAGTACCACTAAAGATCCACCGTGTAAGGGAGCGATGCACGTTAAATCTGTCGAGAGCTCAAACGTCCTCCCGTTGGTGTGGTGTGTTAGTTAGGAGAGAGGGGGGTGCTAGCTCAGGTGTCGTCCACGTCACTTGACCATGTTTTAAAATTACGCGAACCGTCGCCAAAAGCCTTCGTGTTGCTAAGACAGTGCGACGTTAATATTCACTCATCACACTGAAACTAACCCATTTTTCCCCATTCAAAACTGTTATCTTGTACACTTGTTCATGTGGTTTCTTTTTGTTCGGAAGATGAACGAGATGAGAAATTCGTATACGGCATGTGATCGTTGACTTATGTTTCACATCTTGGAGGAAAAAACCAGCTACACGATGTGATCATTTATATATTCAGACATCTCAATGACAGAATGTGTTTTTTCGATGTATTCCGTAACTCGAACAGACAGTGACTTTGAAGAGCTTATGTGACTTTTGCTTTTATCTTTTAGAATAACAGCTCATCGCAGAACACCAAAAAAATTTATTTAACCCTCTTGAGCATGGGTAATGGAGAATGTTAAGAAAACCGTTTTATAAAAAATAACTTGCTTATAAAAATAAATATAAAAAATAGTTTGTTTCTAAAAATAAATATAAAAAATATTTTATACGTAAAATAAGTCTTAAATTTAGTTAAAAGTCACGAAAATGTTTAAGAAGCGAAAATGTTTAAGAAACGAAAAAATTTTAATCCGAAGAACACAAATATTTTGGTTCATTTTTTAGAAAATTGGATATTTTAACTTTATGCACAATGTTTCTTTAAATATATTGATAAAATTTTTTCTGACGGTGACACAAAATTTTGAAGGATGATTATTAGGTAGATAATAATTATTTGATTTGGCAGGGATGCCAAAACGAAGTAGACTTAGTAGCTCTGACAAGAAAATAACGACTTTAAATCTTAAAGCATTTTTCAAACTATTTTTTAACTTTTATAAAATATTCGAATTTTAAGATAGATTCTTCTAAAGATGGGGTGGGGTTCTCTGAAAAAAAAACACCAGGTAATTCTGAGGGTTCCACGATTTGACAAAGATTGAGGACCACTACCTTAAACTAAATAAATTCTAAACAATTTTAAGAAAACAGACAATAACATTACTTATTTACAAATCATATTACGAATCCAATCAAAACCAAATCCATCAAAACATTTTATTTGATAGGAACTATAATAAAACATCCAGAAAGCTTACCTGTGTCACATGCATATCTACAAGCGATCCCTAGAACTAGGATTCCTGTGGCCATTGGGTCTTTTGGGCTAGAAGCCTTATCACAAGCAAAAAAAAGAACAAGAAAAATGTCCTACTGGGACAAACGCCGTCCAATCCGTTGGCCGGAAATTCAGAAATAATCAGATACGGTACACAATATTCAAACAATAGTATAATTTTCCCACTTTCCAACATTAGGCAGTTTTGCGCCGAATCTGATCTAAAGAGAAAAAAATGGGATAATTTCCCTCGAACATTGTTCCCACCATAGAGTTCACAGTTGAAGCACGACGAAGAATTGTAGTAGCTCGGCCAGAAACGCTTCAGTGAGTTTAGAGGCTCATGAGTTGTTGTTAATTACCAGAAGGGCGAAAAATGGATTGTTTTACCGCTTTGATCCGTGTTTAATATCACTTGGGCATAAACGTTTTCGAAAGGCTAAGGATTTAAGGTCTCTTTTAGGTTCTAAGCGAAATAGAATTAAAATTTTTAAGGTTTTACGTATTTCTTATGAAAAACTTTCTCTGCACTTTCTTTACGTAAAAATTTTCTGTGTAGTGATAGGTTTTTCTTTTTTTTGTTACAAATACCATAATTTAACTGCACTATTTTTTACATAAACATATAATCAAGTTTTTTTCAACCCACATTAAAGACATAAATATCAATTCTTTTTCTTCAAAACATGAAAATTAAATCCTTTGATCTAGGTGTGAAAATCTTGCTAACTGAAAATAAAATTAATTTATAATAAACAATTAAAGTATGAAAAATAAAATTAAAACTAAAACTTAAATGCAAAATAACCATAGCGTTGTTTACAAATATTTATAATTTAATGCTGCATTTTCTTGAAATGAGTCCTAAGTGGGATTAAAAAAAGTTGTGTAATATATATATGAAAGTTTATTTTTGTACATGATAAACTGATATATCTCTATCTATCTATTTACTCATAAAAGGGAATTCGTTTTGAAAAATATAAATAAAATGTAAAGTGTTGTAATTCTAAACCCATTTATGTTAACCTCGTTGAATCCCCTGTGCCTTTTTTTTTAACAAAAAATAATTTAAAATTGATTTTCAAAAATTTCTTCCTCTAATAGCATTATTAAAATTTTTTAATTTTTTAAGGGGACACAATACGATTAAATTGAAAAAAATCGTCAAAAAAATCAAATTTAATTTTTTGCTACCTTAATTGTTCTTTAACCTCACAAAATTTTAAACTCTATAGTTAAAAAACACAGAATAATGATAGTTTTTACGGTCGATTTTATTCACATCTCTATGGCAAATCAAAACTTTGAGCTTACTTACCTCAGAAAGATAAAGTAACTAGTTTGTCTTCATTTAAAATGCAAAGGTTTTTTTTTTCAATTGAGCCTAATGCTTTGATTTTTTTACCTATTGGTAATAGTACATGTAACAAAACTTGTTTTGCATTTTTGATTCAAAGCAATACTTATTTTTTTAAAAATAATTGAACTCAGAAAATTTATACATTATTTAAGGAAGTTTCAATAAGCAGTCATAAAAAGAAGTATTGTACGAATACCAATCATGTTATCTCAAAACCCACGTATCAACTTTTGTTTTACATAGCTTGTGCTTGTAAATCAAATTTCATGCGTGTACGTAAATTTTCGTAGGAGGAGTAGCATTTTAAAATCACTTCACAAATTTTAAGATTTTTCCATAAAAAATTAAATGGCTTGCTTTTTATAAAATTTTGAGCACAAAATATGTTTTATATAGTATACACACATAGGAGGCAACCAAACAAATTTTAAAACTCCTTAAATTAAAATTTTTTGCATAAATTGTACCATGTGCCTTAATTTCTGCTCTTAAACCTTTAATTTGCAAAGCCTTTCTTAATTTGTAACGAAAAAAAATTTATTTAAGAACATTACTCTCATTCTATAACACTGAAAATGTTTCAAATATTTAAAATTAAGACAAAAATTTTATTTAAAACTGAATATTTTTTGTAAATAAAAGCAAAATAAAACCTTACAATAGCTTTATCAAATTTTAATCCATAAGATAAATACATAATTATATTTCAAACAATTGTGATTTAAAATATATTTTTGACTCTAAATTTCAAATTATTTTTAAAAATTACATTTAAAGAATATAAATGCTTAAAAAATAAAATAACGCTAACTATAATTATATTGGCATTTTAAATATCGGAATTATTATTATTTTTGTGTTTATATTTGTAAACTATGATTGCTAAATACATAAAATGAAATGAAGGTATTAAAATCTGGACTTTTTAACCAATGGAGGATATTCCTCAAAATCTCACAAAAGTAATCTGAAGTAAAGTGAAGAGAAGCTAATCAATAACAATTTACTTCCTTTTTTTAAAAAAATTATTTTAATACTTAAACAATAGAATTTTTTTTCCAAATTAAAAAAATTCCGCATCAGTTAAAAAATTAAAATTGTTATTTACACAAACTACATTCCAAGTAAAAATTTCTTTTTGGCACTCTGCGTACAATTTACTCTGATAAAAACAAACAAACTAGTATCGAATGCAATATTCTCTTTCCCTTCCTGGGTTTTGTTTATTTAAACCAATCCACAAAAATATGATCTTGTAATTTCTGTGGTGTCTCTTTATCATTCATCATCTATAACTCCTAGACAAAAAGGAGAAAGTTCTTCAAGTAGTGTCGACAGCGATACAAATCTTAGATTCTTGAAGACTGATACAGACAATATATATACTTAGATTCCAGTGGTCGTGACTAACACTCAAGCAGAAGATTACGTTGAGAGTAAGGGATATGATCATCATTACATCTTGAATTGCCCGAAACCAGGTTACTGGGCTATAGTGGGAAGATTTCGAAATGGTATGTCTAACATCGGGGTTTTATCTCTTTTATCGAGTTTTTTTCTATACGTGAAGGCAGGTTGCAGTCTGAAAAGCCAATTTTGAATTTTTGAAGATGAGCTGGAAGCGTAAAAAAGGAAGTTTGTCTTAACAATATTGTGTAGATGGATATAAAAGAGCATGGGTAGATTGCAAAATTCAAGATCTTGGTGTTATGAGGTTAAGAGAGTGCGTTTGATATGTTTCAATTTTTTTGATTAATTAGACCATAAAGCACTTGTAGAATTACAAGAAAATAATTATTACATATGCATTTTGTAATTATAAATACATTGAAAGTTAAATTATGAATAAACTTCTTTAAGCCTCGTAAGTGTTAGAAATTGATATTTTAAAATTATATGATAGAATAATGTATAAAAACTTTCTTTCTTTTTTTATTAAGCTATTAGAGAAACTAAAACGAAATTCATTAGTAAAATAAACACGAAATGCACATTAAAACAAAATAAATACTTTAATAAAATTATCTCAGCTTATAGAACAGCTAATTTTTAAAGATTAAATTTAGTTTTGATTTAATTCAACCTTCACTAAAATTTATTGTTTAAGCAGTAAAAAGAGAAAAAATTATTTCAGGTTATTAAGGGTAGATATTTTATATCTATCTTTCATATCTACCTATCTAAAGATAGATATATCTGTTGAAGGTAGATATGTGAAATATTTATCCGATACTTATTTCCAGCAATTTAAAAGTCTAAAAAATTAAATGATATAATGAAAATTTTAACATTTTTTACTGTACACTGTAAATTAATCTGAAATTTTTAAGACTATCATACAATTTCGTGATTCCTAAAATTTAGAAAATATCTTAAAAACAGTATAATAAATAAAAATATTTCATTTTTTACCGTAAAACTTTACAAATATACCCAAATACAAAAATTTCTCATTTCAGTTTTAAAAAGGATAGTTGTTTTCATAATGATTAATATGTTTTTTTTAAAGGCTAAATAAAAAATTTAAAAAATTATCCAAATTTTGACTTTTTTAAACAAAGTATTTTTTTTTTTTTACTTTTTTTTAATTAAGTATATTTTTGATACAAAAATTGTTTAAATTTTTAAGACTACTTTCTTTCAAATTCTTCAAGATTCAATCTTATCAAGAAACTAATATTTATGTATAATAATTTTCCCCTTTCCTTCAAAGAAAAGATTATAGTTTCCAAAGAAGTACAAAAATAAATTGTTTAATGCATTTTAATATGGTTTTAATGCATCATGTTCTATTGCGAAATTGTTTTATCAGCTCATAGTAGAGTAATACCAATTTCTTTGATCGTTTTGTTTTTTAATACCTTTTTTTCTTATGTTTGATTTTCAGCAAAATGTTACTCCTTTTTTCATATTTATTTTTTGTTTATTAATGGTTTTGAATAATTCTGTTGTGTGTTGCTGTTGTTACTTATACCACCTGATCCAGAGTTACATCAGATCAAGGTCTACGAAATTCATCACTGCTTAGGGATACCTTAATATAATACTTAATTTAAGTATTCCTTCAATTCGATTAGCGATTTTCTATCTTCTTCGTTTCAAATTACTATCTAAATTAAGAAAAATCAAATTCGTAATTTTTTTATTTTTGGTTCAATAGTAAAATAATAACTTTTGCAAACTATTGACAGTTAAATCATAAAAATGAAAATAACATTTTTAAAGGAGGGATTTTTGGTTGCAGTATTAACATTCATTATAATTTTAAAAATTCAAAGAACACACCCAACTTACAAACTATTAATCAATATTGGAAAATAATTTAACTAAAATCACACACAAATATAAGTGACCCATTGCATGTGAGGTCCTATAAAAATGAAAAATATTCCGGGATATTTTAGAATATTGAATAACTTATAATGATAATTTTTATTTAATAAGTAACCGTGTTACTTGTATGCATGCCGACTATCATCATGCTGAACCTAAGACCTTGTTCAGATACAACTTTATTCTCATCAACTTTCCTTTCTTTAATTTCAATTTGAACTACTATAATTAAAAAAAAGTTAAAAGTTTAATTTTATCAGCATTCTTCTGTAACTGACATTTTTAAAATAATAAATTAGTTTATAAAATCACGAAAATGAAAAACTCTCCAAAAGATTTGAAGTAGAATGAAGGAAATTGATTGTCACTCAATCAATTTCAATATTAAAATACTTTGAAATAAAGAATACGGGATAATTTTCTACATTTGTATTTTTTAAAATTCCATTTTAAAACTAAACAGCTGAAAGATTTTAAATTAAAATGTAGCTGTTCCGATTTCTGTCGAGTTTAAAGTAACGAGTTTCGTGATGAGTTCCCGAGGTGATTCAAATATTTTAAAGGGTAAAAAAATAAATGTATTTCTATCACGCGAATGAGATGTTAATTGCATTTGTAACAAACTACAATTGCATTAATAAAATATAAAAGATTAGTGAACTACAAATTAAAAACATAACAAGTTGAAAGTTTTAAAGAACAAAAACATTTTTTTAACTTTCAACTTAAATTAACATTCATTTAGAATGAATCGTGACCCTAAGTATATATATATATATTTAGCATAAACTCTCACAGAAAATAGAATTTAACAGAATATTAATTTACTCTGAGCGCGATGAAAAAAGCGTGTATACTTAAAGAATATAAAAGAAATATCAAGAGATAAAAATATTGCGAATTAACATTATTTTTCGGCTTATTTCCCAGCTCATTAACAAATGAAAAAGTATTGTCGTAATTACGATGAAAATATTGGGTTATTTCATATTATACCACATGCATCGGCAAAAAAGGTCGCCAATTCAGTAAATATCACCCAATACTATCGTCGTTTTTATTGTGTTCCAGCATAGACTGGAACAGTTTTCGATTTTGGTGTATTTTAATTTGAGGAAATTGTTCGACTGTATAATACGAAAGAACCAAAAATTATTGTAATATTCAAAATTATGGAAATTATTTTCAGTCTGCTGTACTTTTAATAAAATTATATAATATAGACTATAAAACGAAAACCATTTTAATTCAACTATAATTTTTTTTAATAAAAGGCTTCAAAATTATTTTTGTAGTAATTTAATAATTGCTTTGTTGTGTTACTTATGCCACCTGATTGACAGTAACATCAGATCAAGACCCACGAAATTCGTCGTGCAAGGGACTAGTTGTATACCTGTCGTTAGCCATAGCCTAAAGCACCATGCAGGTGACCGTACGATTGGCTCTGCTCCACCCCAATTTTGAGTACAGCACCTGGGGTAGTCAAGGTTCCTCTCGTCTCCTTCCACAACCTCACGAGAAGACTATTTAGAGTACCCCCCCCTGACGCAAAGGCATTATACATTTACAATCACCCATGTCTTCTCAAGGATTCGAGCCCAGGTCTACGGCACAGCAGTCAGCGTCCCTAATCACTATACCAGATGGGCGACTAATTTAATAAATGAATAAACTTATTTTAAATGTGCATAATCATGGAAATTACAAATGTCATATGTGCATTTTTTTTCATAAGTATCTGTTTGAGTACATTGCAACACTGATGTTCGTATTTGGGATGTAAGGAATTATGTTCTCTTTCATTTTAAAATATCTATACGCAACGACAGATAAAAATTGCTAATTCAAAATAATAATTATTGGCAGATTTTATCAGAACCAAGGTTATTTAAAATTTCCTTGGGACGTGACTTTGAAAATCTATTGCAGCCTTGGTCTTTTTTTTTTCTTTTTTTTAACTGAATATAAATTAAAATGTATACAATGTAGAATTCTAGATGATGAGAAGGAAAATTTTAAATTCATGTAACAAAAAACCCTTTTGTGAAATTATATTTAAGTATTGCTGCGAAAGAATTATTATGTAAACTATTTTGGTAACTAAAAATTACTAAGATAAATGTTAAACTTTAACCAATTTCGTAAATAAAGTCTATGTATGTAATCAGTAATTTACTTTAGCAGATAAATTTATTAGATATACCTTTTTTGTTATTTGTATCAAAAATTTATGAGAATTTTCCTTTAGCCTTCTATTTTTCTCAGAAACGCACAATAGAAAATAATATTATCGGATTTCCAAATTCCTAATTCAATGAAATATGAGTCTTAAAGTCTGTGTAATGAAATTCTTTTCCTTGGGAACAAATTCCAGTAAACATATTTATGTTTTTATTTTTGAAAGACATTATTGTTTCCTTCCTTGACTTTTCTTTGTTTTATTTAAGACTATACGGTTTTCTTACTGAAGTATTAATAAAGACCAAAGTATTGCAATATTTAAATGAAGTAATTGGGATTCTTAATTTTTTTTTGAGCTCCTAAAACGGAAAGGGTCTTTTAATGCAGTCTTTTGATTGATTGATTGATTGGTTGTTTATTAACGCCTTACTGTTAAGTTATACAAGGACAATTGGCCACGGATCTTTGTTGAGTAACTAGAAATGTTTTTAAGAAATTAAAATGGATATGAAGTAATAAATATTATCAACAAAAAATTAAACTTTTTGCATCCTGAATATGAGAGAAAGTTAAATTATGGGGAACTTGTGTGTATGAATGTCTTGGTACAAAGATAAACATCACTAAATATTCTGATAATTTGATCCTTTGTTCAGTAATTTCAAATGTGTAATACGCTAATCAATGAGAAAAATTAATTTTTATGTAAGGTTTTAATTCAATTAGAAACGTAAGAGAATAACTTCACATTTTTGAAAATAGAAGTTTTTTGGATAAAAATTACCATACATAACGACATAAGCGCACCCATTTTTAAAATATTTTACGTATAATTTATATTGTCAAAAAGGTAAGCATTTTATTTGAAATTTGAAGTTTCCCGTTTTTGAAGAATAAAATCTATATTATTTTTTAGAGAATTTCAAGTTTAAAACATTTTTTATTTATAATAGAAATATTTCCATTTTCTAGTTAAAAGAATACTCATATAATCATATAAAAATATGATTATTTCTTCTACGGATATTTCATTTTTCTCAATAAAGGCATTTTCACTAGATCCAAATATCAAGTCATATTGTAATTTATTTTATTACCATTTTTTTACATTATGAAGAATACTATTTAATTAATGGAAATTCAACTACTTCTAAGCAAAAAATATTATTATTTGATTAAATTGCTATTAAATTTGTTAAGTGAACAGGTTTTCTATTCGTAGCTTACATGATATATTTAATGCTTAATTTGAATTTCTAGTTTTGTTGAAACACATTCAAAGTAACATGTAAGGCCTAATATGTTTATTTTATAAATAAAATAAATTTAAAGAGTGCAAGAAAGTCATATTTCTCATTAGTTTGTCCCAGCATGATACAAACTCGACTTGCTTAACTTGTTTAAAAACTGAAGTCTAATTTGTTTGTTTCAAACGAGGAAAAAAGTAGAATTTCTGTTTTAATATAATTTACTATTGTAATGTATTCGTGTTTGAAATGAATATATATTTGTAATAGTAAGAATAAAAATTTTCAAAATTAAAGAAAGGTGAAACTTAGTTTTTATGAAAATTTCCTGAATAAAACTGCAGATAATATTTTGATTTTTTTAGTCTGTAACCCCTTAACTCTTTCATTTGCTGAATTTTTGACAAAAATAATGCACTAGAGGGAAATAATTACAAATATTTTAGATTAACCTATCAAAACCATAACTATTGAACAAAAGCTGATACATGTTAAAAACATTAAACACTTTTTCAAATAAAGGATATCCACAGTTTTAAAAAATAGGTGGTACATATGTTGTACCACCACGCTTCAAGCAGCATGATAGCTCTGGAAACATGGTCTTTTTTTTTTCTTAAGGCACAATGGAACTTTGCAGACACAATACATCCATTCTTTTATAGTTGGAAGATAAATAAATACTCTTATACTGTCATATTTTACTGTTATTCATCCTATATATTAAAATATTTTCTGTTTTTCCTAATCTAATGTTGTAAGCTTTATTTTAGTACAGTCCTAATTTACCTAATGCTAATTTTAATTTTAAATATTATATATTCTATACATTATTTTATTTTACCTAGTTTTTATTTAGTCAACACATATAATAAATGTATTAGCTGCATATATATTTTTTCCTGAAAATGAGCAAAATTCATTCAGAGCATTTGTATAATTTTGTATGTACTATTGTTTAATAAATATAATTAATATTTAAAAAAATGTTACTAATAACAAATCTATCGGGCTCAAAAAACATGTCCATTATTGCGAAAAAATAAGCGGAATGCATGTTGTATTCGTAAAGAAGATGACCTTCAATAGCGCGGTGGTACATTTTTTTTTGGACTCTCATATTTTCATACTAGAATTGTACGTGTGAGGTACTAATTATTGTAATATTGACTTATTTAGTTACATAATATATGTACTTACCTGATTTGTACCAAACATCACAAGAATCACTTTCATTTACACTTAAAAATACACAACACAATCTCTTCCAAAAATACCACTCAACAGACTCACAGCTGATCAAAAAATGAACTACCGCATAAACCCATTACATGCAATTAGCTTCTGATATATGTTGGTAACTTGAATAACTGCTAGGAGTTGACCTCTGTGGCGATTCAGAGAATGTACCATCTATCCTCAATTTCTGAGGCATTCAAACAAGTGGTATGTTTCATGTACCACCACACAATAAACGAATAAGTGTCAGTGGTACAACATATGTGCCACCAAGCCTGAGAGAGTTAACGTGTGAGCTCGAGTTAATTCGAGCGCGCTTAACAGGCTAAACTGTGCACACTCAAGATAATTCGAGAGGGGTCGTATTTTATGCTGCTGTAGTTTTCACACTCGAATATTAGAGAGCGCCGTCTACACTCGTGAGACTGATTGCGATCTGTCGTCGTGATTTCGTAAATTTAGATAAAGGCCATTGTATTTTATATTTTACGCGATTTAGTTTTTATATTTTCTCAACTTTGTTCCACCAACACCAAAAAAGAAAAGCTTATACAAGATACTGCGCTGTGTGTTGTGTTAAAAGGAATAGCAAAGGGAAAAGGGAAAGAGAGTCGATATATGTTTAATAATTGCGATGTTATGCAATGTGCTGTACCTTGCTTCCAAATATATGTATAACATTAACCCATTCAGGACCGGGGGATTTTTCCCTCTTAAGCCTAAATCTGTTTGAAAAGCCATATAAAACCATTACTGTATTAAATTACGCCGGAATTTATAGATTATAATCATTTCAGATACCATACGTTTCAAATTCAGATCATACTGGTGTGATCACGTGTTTTATAACGGAGAAAAACGCAATCTCACGTATGATACCTTGTTCCCTGAAGTGATCACATATCATGG
Organism: Trichonephila clavata; assembly: GCA_019973975.1. Taxonomy (NCBI): domain Eukaryota; kingdom Metazoa; phylum Arthropoda; class Arachnida; order Araneae; family Nephilidae; genus Trichonephila; species Trichonephila clavata. Next base: position 76,661 of record BMAO01019407.1, read on the forward strand.
TCCTAAACGAGCTAAAGAAAAAATGAATACTTTTTTAAAAAATAAATACCATTATATATATATATATATATATATATATTATTCCTGGAAAAGGTATGAATAAATATTTTTACTAATTTAAATATGATTTTTTGAAATAGCAATTCGAAATGAAAGATAATAAAGGTCTATGTACGTGCAAGATTGCAATATTCGGATATTATCTGCAACGTGGATCAAAATCCAAAATTAAAATTAAAATTTTGATTGATTCTGTATTTTTTACCAAAAAAAAAAGGTTCTAAAATGTGTTTTCTTCAATAAATTTTTTTTTTATTTATTTTATTTTTTCGTTAAAGGGTAAATATATTTCAAAAACAGTGCCTCTGTAATGAAAATAACTGTAATATCCATCAGTTGAAGGTGTAAAAGTTGCAGACATAACACGTCAATGATTTTGACTGTCATTTGCTCTTATCTCAGGGATTATTATTTTTCTTTTACCATCATAATGGTTTTCTTTTATATTCGATCAAGGTTTAACTCGGAAAAATTCTTTGTTAAAAGAATGACTACTGTGAAATTCATTTGTGAGCACTTATCTAATCAACAGGATTTCTGAACAAAGGATTACAATAACAGCGCATACATGTTGCCTTTATCGTTGCAATCTTGTCGAACTCTAGAAATTGAGTTAACAATAGACTCAACACAATGCACATGTCACACACTAACTTGTAATTCAATTTCTTAGAAGTATTTTATTTGTTGCTATTTTTTCAAGTTATAAATTTGTGATTATTAGGCATATGTCTGAGATAATGCTAATTTGCATCCTACTTAACACAACTTGCAGTAATTCAGTGTTTTTGTATTGGCACAATGGAACACCGGGGCGTTACTGTAGTTGGTCATAATGAAAGGTCTCTCATGGTTTTGTACTCGGCCAGCCTATTGAAATTTTTCTAACATCTTTTGTCTTAGTTAGGCTTTTTAAAGCAAAATAGGCACGGAAAAAAGTGATCTGTCCAAAGAAATATAGATCTGAGATGACGGTTAATTAGAGTTGCGGTACAGGTAAAATGTTGGAAAACTTTTGTGATGAAAGATTCATTCGTGTTCTTGAAAATATTCAAAAATTATCTGAGTTTCATAAATATCTCTTTTTTGAATCTAAATGTTTTGAATTTAAAAAAATTTAATAAATCACACACACTATAATCCTGTCGTTCTCTCTCTTAAGGTATCCAACTACTTATGACAATTTTTCTTTAAAAAAATGGAGATATGGAGATTTTTTTTGTTGTTTGTAGATTTGTTTAGTACATTTTAAGAAAAATATGCTAAAATTAAGAAGAGAAAAAGAAATTGTTATTACTAAAATGGAATTTAATTGGTAAAAATGTACAAAAAATAACATAACCGCGGCCATTCTGTTCCAAAATTTAAATGAACAAGTTTTCAATTTTTCAGTTCTGATGTGTTACTATGATATTCATTTTTGAAATGACCTTCAGAATAAAAGATAATTTAATTTTTACAAAAACCACAGCGCTTTGTCTTAGTTATTGTACGAAATTGCTTAAAGAAACAGTGACTATATAAACAGAGACAGTTAATTTTGTACTAAAACAGGGATTGATAAATCTGAATGTTAAGGTATCCGAACACGTTGAAAATGACCGAATTCAGTCAAGACAGATATTTTTGTTTTTTATTTTATTGAAAAAAGCTATCTTTTGACTTTACGAAACACACTTTGTTTTGTTTCTACACTACCTAGAGGCTAAGTTACAATCAATTTTATAAATTTAGAAAAAACGGAAGTAGGTTTTTGATCTACCAGAAGTGGGCATTTAAATTGCTCAAAATCTATCATGGCGAGTCTGATAACTCAAAATGTTACGAATGTATTTCTATAAAACCTTTTGAACTTGATATTTATGTTATTTTCTAGAGAATGTACTAAAATATTTCTTATTGTATGAATACTTTTTGAGTTATATGCCTTGTTATTTAAATAATGGTATCATAAAAAATGTAACATTTCTTATAATGTTTACTCAATCAGCTCTAAAATTTTCAAATTTTAATAAAAAATTAAAATTTTAGTACATTTTCTAGATAAATGCATCTAATTTGTTTTAGTAATACTTTTACTAATATATGTTTATTACTTTTTTCTCTAACTGCTTTCAAGTTTTTCAAAAATATTGCTAAAATTTCACTTGTAATTGTAATTTTTGTAAAATTTAGGTAATTTATTTTAAATTTTGATAGTTTAATAGTAATATTTATTGGTATTTCCTAAAAGAGTATTTATAATGTTTTAGTATGCTATTTTGTTAAAAAGTACTCCGAACGTGTTCGGATACCTTAAAACAAAATGATTCGTCACTCTCATTGTCACAACTGACTCTGGAATTAGTCCCGGAGTCGCCGTTCTCCTACACTGTGTCGTCTTCAATGCCATCCAATATATTTGTTACGTAACGTTTTTTTCAAGAATGTAAAATAATTATTAAAGACTCTTGAACATTTACAAGCAAAAATTATATCATTTTGCTTACGCCATCGACGTATATTTGTTTCATCCGTGTCAAATTTTTAGAAGCCGCTATCCTGCTTCGGTTTTTTTCTGCATATAAAATTGACTCCCTTTTCGTATTTGCATCATAGAGAACACATCTTGATGCTATTACCGATACCTTTGATGTTTAGATGATTAAAAGAAAGTGTATACAAAATAATTCCCAAAATTTGAGCAAACAGCAATGTTTAGGGGATTGACTGAATACTTGAGATTAACTGCAGAATGGGATAAACCATCGATGCAAGAGGCCAGAATGGACGGGTACACTTCTGAAAAGGGCGGAAACTCAATATCCTCCATCCAAGAAATGTTTTGCCTTCGATTCTAAGCAACAAGCTATTTTTCCAGTGTTGATGCTACTGAAAATCGAGTACCGACTATACCCGATTTTCAGTAGCATCGTGGAAAAATAGTGTGTGGCTTAGAATCGAGTAAATACGGTAATTATTTTCTAACACCTAAATATTTATTTCTAGTTTACTATCAATTAAGACAATAACTGATTTTGCCTACTAGCCAGCAGCAAGTTTTTACCAATTCACACCGATCTAGCAGAATTCATGCCTAATTTTTTGATGAGTTCTCATAATTTTCTCTAATTTAAATACAGGGCTACTCATAACACGAATCCCAAATTTGCATTCCACACTCTTCTTTTAAACTTCTTTGGAACAATAACGTATTTGAAGAAACTAACGCTTCCTGAGATGGTTCAAAGAGAAAAAAATTCTTAACTTCTATGCTTGTTCAACAAAAGCCAAAAGGGGCATTTCAGGAATGAAACCAATACATTTAGAAATTAGAAAAATCGCTTAAATGTGTTTCTTATATATATAATAGACCATTGAGTTGAAAGTGACTGTTAGTGTAATTTGTCCATTTCTCAAACTAGTCTAATCGACCTACTTTTAAAAGAATGAGATTCTACTATTACACTGGAAAAAAGGGTTAAGGATAAGCCACAACAACGAGTGATGCTCAGGTAAAAGTGAAAAAATGGCAAATGGCGATACGAATCTAGAATTAATATGGGAAAATCCTGAGTAAAACCTTCTTTGTTTTTTCACTGGCATTATCTAATATTTCTTCCAAAATATTTTTTAAAGTTATCAAAAGAAAAGTAAACAAGTCTGTGTACTTTCGTTGTTTTTATTTAAATAACTGTATTTAAGTACAAACTGCCTTTCGGAATATCACTTTTTTATACTCGTACTAATCATTACGGCAACTAATTAATTTTTAAACTATTTGGATTTACCATCAGTTCTAGAAGAATGAAGTGAAATTTCCATTGTTTTTGTAAAATTAAGATGACAATAGTATAGATAAAATCAAATTAATATTAATAAATCAATGGCATTTTTAAACTTAACATAAATAAAAGAGAAAAAGTACTTTTCATTTGATCATCAACTTTGCTCAAAATAATATTTAAAAAGGGGAAATCAAAGTAAACGGAAAAAACTTCCGAACTATATAAGGGTTAATTCCTCCCAATAGGTGTGCCTTCAGAAACGTTACTAGTAGATTCAGTTTCACCTGTTCTATGATATAAGTGGTTTTTTTTTGTTGTAGCTGTTATTCTTTTTTATTACAACATGAAAAAATAAGAACATTCTTACACATTCTCAAAAATTTAAACACATGTTTAAATGACTTAGTACAACACCATCTTAAGGAATTTTACTTCAACACAATTTTCTCTTTGGATATACACAGTTTAGTGTTTTACGAAGTCCTGAAGTATTTTTAACTAATACGTGTTTTTAGTGTAAACAAGTAATAAAAAAATTTAATTCAATTTCTACTTAGGTCAATAAATAATAATTTTGTTTCCGTTACATTTTATTAAATATAGTTACAATTAATATAAATATGCATACACATATGACAGAATCACGATATTAAGTGACAAAATATAGAAAGTGATTTTCCTTGATATTTTCCATTTTCCTTTCTATATATATTGGGCTATTTTTTGTTTGTTTGTCGCTATTTATTCAATGATTAAATTTAATTATTCTGATAAAATAGAAATCACTTTCTCAGAGTTAAGGTCATCCCAAATAGGATTCGAACCTACAACCATTGGAACCCACGACCGCCACAGAGACATCACGAACAGTTTCCCTTTCTTTGTTGGACTATTATTTTTGTGTTTGTTACTCTTTATTCATTTTTAAATTTAATTAATGAATTCATATTTGAAAAATCTGTTTTAACATCAAGTATCTTCCACTATAAATTTTAAGAAATGTATTTGAACTTGAATGGATGAATAGAAAGTATTTTATTAACGATTGAAAATTTGAACAATATATATATATATATATATATATATAATAGGGCGAGAGAGTGAACTAATAGTAGGAATTGAAAAAGCATATAAGGATGAATTTTTCAAAATTGACATTAATTTTTTTTCTAAAAATAGAAAATTTTATTTCAAAGTGACAAATTCGTACTAAGAATTATTCGTACAATGCGGATAATAAATTTTGCAGCTCGCTGTGACGTCGGCTCATTAGTAGAACACTTTCCGACTATATTTGTCAAGATTGACGTACCCAAGATGTCCAGATGGGACTCAGAATCTTCTCTCATACCTGTGGGGTAACAGATGTAAGCCGATTCGGAAAACGGCTTTGGTGTAGCCACACCTTTTCTTTCCCCGACATTCAGACGATTTTAGTCTCAGGGATCTCTAAAAAATCGGTCCTGTGACTAGTCTTCTTTGTTGGGACCCCCTCGCACATATGGACCGCGAGAAGACATCGCTTCATCCGTACCCCGGAATCTGCAGAAACTACAGTCATGATTCTACAATTAGATAGATTGTCAACGAATTTCATATGGAATCGTTGCTACTCCCTACCAAGAGGCTTGGTACGTTGTATTAAAAAAAAAAATGATGGTGATATGTTATATTGAGAATGATACCACTATCTCATATTTTGCTCAATAATTTTTGCATATTTCGGTCTTAAATTTTAATCACTCTTTCATAAGCCTTTTTTAAGTAACATACCAACATTGTAATTTTTCCTTGAATTCTGACAATACCTTTCTGGTATAACTTTCCTTTTTTTTTTTTTTTTGTCTTAAGATTGTATTTTAACCGATTTTATTGGAGGCAGAATATTCGCATACCTAATTTTTTTCTTTAACTACGTTCCCAAGGGCATGAGAACCCTTCCTAGGTAAGAGATGTTTACAGGAGCCAATATATTCCTAATTACTTTTTATTCGTGATAAATTCCAACTTAAAAATGATAATATCTGCGGTTTATCTATACATCATCCTTGAACTACATTTTTAAAACTTTTCATTGCATTTATGGTCAATATTCGGTGTTTTTTAGTATTCTTCAAATAAATGGGAAAAAAGAACTTAATCCAAAATAAAAGAATAATAAGCCCAAAATTGCTTATGTATTCATGTTTAATTAAATATTAATATAATTTTGTTTAATTTTCATTTAAAAAATAAATATAGAATCCTATTTTATGAGAAATAAAAGTATCTACTGAACTAAAAACCGTTTCCTTTGTGGATTCACTTGCAGTTTGTTTCAGAAAGATGAATGACTCCCGCTTGACTGACATGAAATTTTATCTTTTTTTCCCACTACGTAGAGTCCCAAAAACTCGGCACCCGATAACCCGGCAGTCTGGATAACTCAGCTAAACCTATGTATGTCGAAAAACCCCGGATGTTCCGATGAAAATGACGTCAAACAGCTATACTCAACCTGTGGCCTACCGAACCTTTTAAAGTGGCCCGGTCATGGCCCATTGCTCAGAGAAATTCTTTTATTTAAGACAATGTATTAAAAATTTGGCGGGAAATTCTTTGACAAGAAATAAAATGCATCAATTTTGCTTTTTTGTTGTCGATGTCCTACGGCTGCGAATTTATATTCGTTTTCTATTTGTAACGGTTACGGTTAATGATAACAGACAATAGTGGAATAGCGATAATTTTATGGTGGAACTAATTTTGAACAACCTTTCATACCTTACAAGAGAAAAATATTCAAACGATTTGGAGGTTGGTTGTTTTGTAGTGAAAAACAAACAGGATCAGTACAAGTTCGATTTGTCACGAAAGAAGGGCTGTATTTAAAAAATACCAATAAACATGAATCATTCAATGACAACCTATTTCAAGAGGTGATAAATAATCCTTATTGAATATTCTTTGTAGCGTTACCACTGACAAAACATTTGTCAGTGGTGATTTGTCAGTGGTAACGCCACAGTAGTAACAAAAACATCCTAAGAAGTTTGTTATATTATTGGTAATCATATGAAGCCATTTACTGATGCATAAATTGCGAAGAAGTGTTTCTTAAATGTTTCTAATTCAGTGTTAGTGACAAAAATAAAAAATATAAATATTATAATTAAAAAAAAGCAAATCAGGTGTTAAAATATTTTGATCAATTTTCCATATTTTAAATTTCCAATAATGCTATCTCGGTCTTAAAGCATTTCTCTCCCCTCCCCCTGTTTAACCTCATGTTGCGGCTCGCGTGAAATAGCTAACACATGTATACCACCCGAGTGAAGTGGCTGACATATGTATGGGGCCCAGCAGAAAAAAGGTTAAGTACCCCTGTTCTAGAACGATACCGAGCGAAGCATTATGTCTGATGCAGAAGTTATTGATGTTGTCACAGTTTATGAAAAAATGCCGGAAAATGATGAAAACGTTCACGTTGAGGACTTCGTACAAATTCTTATAATACTTCATAGTGAAAGACTAGACTAGAGGGTGTTGAAACCACCCTTCGGTATTTTGAACAAGGTGCGGTGGTAATGAACTTGCTGTTCCTTGGTCGTCTTCAAGATGAAGCAGCAAAACGCAGAGCGCGGAATGGAAGACAGCAAGACATTACACATTTCTTTTTAAAAGAGTAGCCAGTTTTTACAAAGTCGGCTTCTTAGGGTTCTTAATTTTTATTAAAGACAGCTTTACGCCTTTATAAAGTATTTTTCTGAGGTCTGTCTGATCAGGTAAATTACTGTATGCTATGCATTCATTTATTTTCATTTTATGTAGTAAATTCTCTATGCCTTCATAAAGCACATACTTTTCCTTTATTTAAGGAAAACCCTAAAATTGGCAAAACCCTAAACCTAAAAAACCCTAAACCTCCTACCCTAAAATTGGGAATTTTGCCAAAAATTGACAATTTTTTTTCATGATTTTATTTTATAGACCATCTTATTAGCTTTATAAAATTACGAAGTGTATTATTTTCCGTTCACTAGAACAAAAACTACAAGTGTTTTGATAAAAGCAGATGCCATTATTTTAGACAAGATGTCATATATACTTTAAAATGCATTTTATTCGAAATGTGTGTGTGTGTTTTTAAAAACTCAAACAGGGACATCGATTGCTCAAAAGGTTTTGAAAATAATTACCTGAAATTTTTTGTGTATATTCTGTAAAATGTAATAGAAGTGCTTTAACCAGATTAACATCACTGCTTTATTACAAAATTTACAGACCCTTATGTTAATATAATCACTATTTTTTTAAGCAATTTCATATAATAATTAAGATAAAGTGCTCTAGTTTTTGTAAAAATAAAAATATCTCTTGACCTGAAGGTCATTTCAAAAATGAATAACATAACACATCAGAATAGAAAAATTGAAAATTTGTTTATAAACTTTTGGTACAGAATGGGCTCCATTTATGTTATTTTTTGTAAATTTTTACCCATTTTCTCTCATTTTAGTAACAATTATATCTTTTTCTCTTCTTCATTGCAGCATTTTTTTCTTAAAATGTATTAAACAAACCTAAAAACTACAAAAAAAATCTCCATTTAAAAAAAAAATTGTCGCAAGTAGTCGGATACCTTAAGGGTATTTGGGCAGCTTATTTTCTTTTGTATTCTCAAGTAAACAATAAAAACAAGTGCGGTACAATATTTTTGGAAGATACACTCGTACATATTCTTTTTTTTAATCCCATTCTCAATAACATGACATTTTCATGAACTCGGGCACCCTTCGGTCCACATTAGGGCCGAGTTTTCGGGACTACTGTACTGCCCAATAGTTTTTGTGAGAGCAAAAGGTGTTCATTCAAAACCACGTTCTGTAGAACCTGTAAAATGTTAAAGTAAAAGAATGCCATTCGTCATGCCGGTGTGCTTCATGCATATTCCGTCAGATTTAAAACCGCGAAGTAAGCAGCCCCATTTCTTTTTTTCCCCCTCTGTAAATGTTTTTTCACATGTATGGAGCAAAGAAGGCGCACATTATCTTGCATAACAAAAGTATATTACCATTTACCGCAATGTAAAAATCACGCCCGCGAATTTCATCTCCTTATTTATGAATTACTAGCTGGTATACCTGTTCTTCGCTCGGATGAATTGGAAAATTAAGCAGTACAGATTGAAGGACAAAGAAGTTTTTAATGAGTTTATTTTACTTAAACTGCAAAATAAACAAAATAAATTATAGCTTTAAAAAAACTAAAAAAAACACGCTTTTATAGTGAATTGAACTAAAAAGTAAAAAAAAATAGTTCTTAATATAAGAATAAAATGATAAACTAGAAAATTAATGTCATTGGGATAAAAGCCTCGGGTACTCTACATTAATTGTTATAAATTTTTACAACTTCTATTCCGAAATGCTGAATTAGTGTAAAAATGTAGTACAAAGCACCCCACGCTTTTACCACCATGACATTAATTTTCTCGTTAATCATTTTATTCTTATATTAAGAATTACCTTTTTACTTTTTGTTCGATTCACTATAAAGTGTGTTTTTTAGTTTTTTTTAAAACTATAATTTATTTTTCATTTTTTAGTTCGATCTACAATAAAAGCGGTTTTTTTTTAGTTTTTTAAAGTATAATTTATTCATTGTTGAATTTATCTTTGAGTTTGATGTTTGGAGCCGGAATTATATGTGGTTGCTGGAATTAGTCTTGCTCTTCATTGGATATTAATTAACGGGTTTGAAGAGTATTTATTCTCTCCGTTTATGGGGCCTTGGATGAGTCCCGTATCTTTATATTTCAAAGATTCCGTCTCTATAAATACAGGTCAAAGAAATAGAAGTATGTTGAGAAGAAATATTAAATATCAATCGTATTATCACCTTTTAAACGTATTGCTATAATGTTAATTCGTATCATCACTTCTAAACGTATTGCTTTATAAAAAATAAAAAAAAATTTAGCAGTTAGAACATAAATTATTTTTTTTTCCTCATGCGCGAGTCTTTTTTTTTTATTTCCATTTCCAGAAAAACTAGACAATTTCCATTTCCAGAAAACTAGCTGCTCAAAGATTTCGTTACATACAATTGAAACTTACAAAAGAAGAATGTTAAAAAAAGTTTTTTGCATATCCCCATCTGAATAAAGAATCACATTTGTTAAATTTTAAGTCTGTAGGTCTAATAGCTGATAAAAAGGAGTTTTTTTTATTTCCCGTAACTTCCTTGTTGGTCGATTTTTGAAAGCACCTTCATAAGCTGATCTCTGCTCAGCAAAAGTGACATATTGTTATTACAAACTTACGAATTTTGTGTAACTAACTCTTAAAATAGTGTAAATGATATGTATCTGGATGTGAAATAAGTTAATATTACTTTCTGTTGTATTTATTTTATGTTAAAATTGTAATACTCGCAAGCAACGCCGTTCCTATTATATTATAATGACGAGTCAATGGAAACATAGCGAAATGTTGACGATAGAGCCAAGTTGGCATCATTTTTGATGACCACGTTGGCTACTTGGCGATTGATTGAATGGTGCAGAAGTTGACCACCTTATGGAGAGCTGCAACAAAGGGGATAGCACAAAAATCTTCTCCAGAAAAAATAGGTATATATATATATGCCAATTTTCATAGTTATCGGTTGAACAGTGTTGGAGTGAAGCGAGGTCATACATACAAACATCTATTTTTATATAGATTGCAATATACCATTGTCTATCCTTAACAATTTTTAATTGATTATGCTACTATTCTACTACCTTCTGAGATTCACTTTTATTTTTATTAAATCATTAAAAATTTTGTGATTTTAGTTTTTAATAATATTACTGTTTTCACATAGAGTTCGAGTTCTCTTTTCAAAATTAATGCAAGTCCATAAGAACTGAAAATAACAATACTTTTTTTGAAGAATTAATAAAGTAATATCCGGGGATTTTCGGCAAATTTTTAGCTGAAATTTTCGATGACGTTTTTGTTATTGTTTCTTATCCCACTTGGTCGACAGTAACATCTAGATCAGGTCCATGAACCCGTGCGTTTTTAAACAATGAAGAATTATAGAAAGACTTGAGAGTAGCTGGCTCTTATGGCAACCAATACAAGCCAAGATGTGGGCAGGAGCGGCTTGGGTCACATTGCAATTTGGACAAGGAGGGTAAACCCGCCACATACCGTTGAGCTCGAGTATGTCCACTGCAAAACCTAGCAAGAGTAGTTTCATTCGCCTACTACCTCTCTCAAGCAAAGCAGCACAAGGACGGTTTCCTTCAAATCACTCATGTACGGGATCCTGCCTCCAATAAGAACTGATATGTTGTTTGGCTCATGTAGCAATTTCTGAAAAAGTAAGGCAGCCACCATGCTTTTTTTACGATGACGATGAGCCATGTGATGGTGTTTTTAAAATAGAGGAAACATTTAACATTCTCTACATTCCAGCTTGTTTACAATATTGTCTTAAGATCTAGCCTTGTCAACAAATATTGTTGAAGAGGCTAGGTCAGCTATTGGTTTGTATAACCAATTATATTGTGAGTCAAAAATAGAAATATTTGGATCATTTTCAATAATGTACTTAAGTTTTTTGTTCATTGTGTTCTTCATTTAAAATTGTAAGACTCAACAAAGTTTTTCACAAATTTTGAAATAATTCAATTAAATTCAAATTTTTTAAAATTTCTTTATTATATCAAACTCAGAGAGGAGCTGTATCCAAAGGTGGTTTGATTATACCAATCGGAGGAATGGGAGGCCAATCGAATGATGGTGTTCTGATCTGTTCCTGATTCTCGGATTTCTGTTTTGCTGATGACGGAAAACGGGTATCATATCTGAAACTCCATCCGTGTTGGTTATCTAAAACATGTTTACTTACTACATGATGAATCAATAGTCCATACTCTGCATTTGCCATTATACAATTGCTGAAGAAAACAAAACCGAGATAAACCTAAAAAACAAAAGTTTTAGAATAAAAATATTCCATCATAAATAATAGAATGCAATTGCAAAAACTTCAGAATCACTATTGTGCATTTAAAAATTCTCATTTTTAAAATAGACCTCTTAAATAAAATTCATTATGTGTCACTTATGATAAGTAGCAACATGCGATTATCTCATAATAAATACCTCTAGTGGAGGAGTCAGTGGCGTAATGGAGAACATTTGAACACCCCCTCCCCCTGCAAAGTCAAGTTTTGGGACCCCCAGTTGGATTTTACTAAGGATAGGTACTTGGTGGCAGCTAAGCTTTGGGCCCCCTAGAACCCTGGGCCCTCCACGATGTGGAGGTTGCGGGGTGTACGTTACGCCACTGGGAGGAGTGGTCAATTGTTTTGGTTTGAGGGTCACATTATGGAAGCGGAGGAGGCCAGAGGGCTGCACCTTTTTAAAATGAAAGCATTCAGAAAAGATATAAATTGTACCACAAATAAATAATCAATAAATATTTGTTAATTAAAATATTAATTTTCAATTCACCTATTGTACTAATTTCATCTATACAGCTGCAAGCACGTTTAATTTTGGAATCATTTTAGTAGATAAATGTACCCGATCACATTTTCCATAATTTTTTTTTAAATCAGGAGAAAGATTGCTTGCTGAAATTGGCATCACAACCTGCAATTTAATATTAGCCAACTTGCAACTACATTTACTCTTGTTGGTCTTCTTAGAAAAAAAAACTTTGCTCACAAAAGTATAAGTTTACACCAATATAGAGAGCATTTTCTGTATACCGTAAAATTCGGCGTATAACGCTCACCGCCGTATAACGCGCACCTGTACTTTAAAGCTGCAATTTTTAATTTTTAGGTATATTCGCCGTATAACGCGCACCCCTTTTTTATGAAGAAACCTGAAATGTCCTTATGTTTTGAAGTCATTTATTCGAGGTATTATTCCAAGTTTCAAAAAAAAAAAATAGTTTTCTCTTCTAAAATTACATCCTTTTAAGTTCATAAGGAATGTCATTTCTTTTAAATAAATTTTTTTCTATGATTATCTCTTTTTTATTTTTAAAACTATCATTTTTATACCCGGCATACAGCGCGCGCCTGTACATTTCGATCTTATTTTTGTGTTAAGAGTGGTGCGCATTATACGCCGGATTTTACGGTATTTAGTTTTCTTGCTGTCTTGGCGGGAAGAAAAAAAAAAAAAAAACACTTTTATGGTCCTCTATTTGTCCATTCCTGCTTTAGTAATATTTGAAACAATATTTTTTGAATAAAATAATTTAATTTCTATGTAAATACGAACTTTTTCTGGGATATTTTTTTAAAATGTACTGCAATGCAACTTTAGGATACATCTCTGAAAGGTTGCTTACAAAATCATGAAAAACCTAAATTTAAATATTTCAGAAATTTGCTTTTTTATTACATATTTATATGCAACTAATGGTAAATAATAGAAATAACAGTTAAGTTTAGAGTTAACACAGTATGTAATATTATTATTTTTTAATAACTTGTAATAGTTTCAGGAAATGAAAATCAAAAGATGTTTTCCCGAACCCACAAATGATGAAACTCGAGATATCTAGAAATTTTGTACAATAGGGACTTATAATCTGTGGTTTAATATGCTTCTGAAGAATGCATTGGGGTGTTAACGTTACAGAATACTTCTCAGAATCAAAATATTTCTAGTTTTAATTTGGTGGATGAACTCAGAGGAAAACACATTGTCAAATATGTAATAGACTTAAATGTCTTAAAATTAATCTTTTATTTTTGCTGATAGATAACATATTAATTAAATAATACTTTCTAAGTATTTTATTCATTCTGCGCAAAGTATTCTAATTAATTACAAGATTTTATTCAATAATATTCTTAAGAAATATCGAAAAGTTGTAGACCACAAACTATTTAACAAGCAGTTTCTTCGCAAGTTCGATAACTAAAATAAAATATTTTATTTTTAATGTCTTATGGTAATAAATAAGCTCCCTTTTATTTTATCTAACACTACATAGGGAATAATGCAAGCAAACAAAATAAAGTAAAACGGGTTCTTTCTCTTTTACCTTAATTAATAAAATTATAAAAAAGTATTTAAATATTTTATATATATGAAATAGCTATACCAACAGAACAATAAGTTAAAACAATTGAAGTATTCTTCTTCGTTATGCCCCAGCTGATTGAGAAGGAAATGAATTGTAAAAAAAAAGTCTTCACAATGTGGCTGCCAATGAGATTCCCGCTTAAAGTTTGAATAAAATTTTTCCTAACTGGACCTTATTTATTCTTCTAAAATTGAAGTTTTAGTTTATGAAATTCATTTCTTAACCTTCCTTTATCTTTTATATTTTTTCGTTTATCTTATAATATAAGCTTTTAAGGTAAACTTTATTTATTTATTAATTTTGGAAGTCTTCACCTAAATTAAGAACTTTCTTTTTTTACTCCCTTAAGGATGAAATATATATCTTAAAAACTTTACTGTACGTAATTTCATAGAAATAAATTCTCGTTTTAACGCGATTATGATTACTTTCTAAAGGGGACATGGTACAATTTACATGAAAAGAAAATCTTTAATTCAATGGTTTTTACAAATTTTTTGGCTGTTCTTATAAAACAGTTTTTGTGATAAAATACACCAAAAAAAGCTAACCCTTTATCTTTCTAAAGAAAATTTAAGAATTCATTAAGCGATTTTAAAATGCTACTCATCCTATAATAATAGACGTATATGAAAGAAATTTGATTTACAGGTATAAAGAACAACGTATAACAAAAGATGGTATAGGTTTTATAATAATATGATTGATATTCGTAAAATACTCTTTTTTTATGAATACACTGAAAATTCCTTGCAAAATATTTAAATTCAAATTCAATTACGTTTTGTAAAAAATAAGTGTTGCTTTGTTTTAAAATTGTATTCCATTTTTCACAAATATTAAAGCAATATTTTAAAAAAACATTTAAGCATTTAGTCTATTAGGAAAAAAGGCCTTAGCATTTAAAATGAAGAAAAACTAGTGATTTTTACTATTTGAGATGAAGAAGACCAGTTTGAAGTTTTCATTTGCTATTGAAATGTGTGAATAAAAAAGCTATAAAAATTATTATAACCTTAGAATTTTTTTAACTTAAAGCTTTTAAATGCTGTGAGGGTATAGAAGACTATATATAAAATAATTTAAGCTAAAAAATTTGATTTTTTTATCGATTTTTGTCAATTGAATCGTATTTGTCCCTTTAAATTCAAGAGGTTTCTTTTGAAGAAAAGTGGAATATTTTTGAACTATTTTATAGCATTGTGTTCAATAAAGCAATAAATTTTCTAGTTACATTTTAGAAACAGTGAAAAATAAATGCATATTTTCTGAAAAAAATTACATTAAGTGGTATTTCTCCAGTATCATAGAATAAAGATAATGCACGGTGAATCTCTATTTCTACTTGAAATGTGTTTTTATTTGTTTAATAATTTATGATTAAAATTCCGAGAATATATAGCTTGATAAATAATTTGGTAATAATGCATCATACAAACATATATACTTTATGATGGTTATCTAGGATCAACCAGATAGAAATTGTGCAACAAAACTTACTTTATTTAAGAATAATGTAAAAAATTGGTATGCTTTTCATGTATGAAATCATTTCGATCGTAATTCATGAATAACTTTCAAGGGCTACGTGTGTGGACATTGTTTGTTTGTGCCATGTTTGCAATTTTCTTTTTTCTGGGTCACTGAATTCTTGATATAAAATGAATAAAGCATAATTTGACATTTCAGATTGCTTTGAACAGATAAAGTGAGAGGTGTATGGAAATTTCTCGCTGGAAAATGTTTTACATTTCTTTTTTCACGATGTATTCAGTTATTTATCTAATATTTTTAATACAATGCGGGTGTTTTTCTTTTTTTCAGATTATTATAAATAACAACAAGCTCTACAAAATTAAACTAATTTATAAAATAATAAGATACATAAAAATCCTCAATTTGGATTTAATAAGCATTTGATTATATTTTGTTTACATCAATTTGTTTTCCATTTTTCCTAACATCATGTTTTTCTTTATCAGGAATCAATACACCTATGTATAAACACAGCACGGATCTTTTTTTATTACAAGAAAAATTCCGTATATATTAAATAGTGCAAATTAATTCCCCCCCCCCTAAATGATCAAATTTGTTAAATAAAATGTATTTCAGGTCAAAATTTAGCCATAGATAATCCCCATTTTTTAAATATGAAAGCTATTTTCTGAACATTATCTGATCTTCCAAATGCAATCTAATCAACTTAAAAATGAGAAAAAATAATTCAAATTTCTTGGAGATTCATTTAAATTTGTAAATAGACTGTCTGATATTTAACTGTATGTAATCACATTTTTAAAAACCACTTAATACAACAAAATGGTAATTATTTACAATCAAAATATATGTTACATGTTGCTTACAGCTATTTTTGTAGCACTTTTATCAGTTATTTTGTAATTGCATAACAGTTGAGTCACTGAAATAAATTAAAAACCGAGTAATCTAAGACATTATTTTAGGGTACATTTTGATTTAAGAAAAGGGAATATATGAAAAAGGATTTCTCTTTTCCATCGATGAAATATTCTTTTCAACAAGTGAAAAAGAAACATAAATTCTCATTATGGTGCAGCTTCCAAATATTGCATAAATTTTATTTCAAGTTAAGGAAATATAAGTTTCTTTTTTTTTTAAATCAGCCTGTTATAGACATTTTTTAATGTTATTTTTTCAACAGAAACTGAAATTATACATATCTCAATCTGTTTGGCTAAAATCATGTGCGTTTTCATATGTTATAATAAGTAATAAAATAACAAAAAGCTGAGAGGGTTGGAGTAAAACAAACTTATTTTAAGATTTTTAATAAGAATGGCATTCCTTATAAAAGATTAAAAAAGTCTTGGTAAAGTCCTAGTTGAAACCCCTGTGTTTTTTGGCGCCTAAAATTTTCTCTAAATGCATTAAAGAAAAATCACGATTTTCAAAATGGCCAACTTGAGCCAAATCCTTAGCATGTAGCTTGCATGTAAGAGTTACCAATTTGACTCATCTTTGGAGCTAAATCTGGGGATTCAAATAGGATTTAACTCTAAGACTTGAAACATTTTTGAGCCATTGGATATTCCTTTATTAAAATTTGTCGATGTATAGTTTGAATGAACATACGAGAAAAGAATGTTCTTCATTATCAGAAATTCAAGCTCTGTGGTGACGGATTTAAGATATTGTATTTTATTCAAAATACAGTCGGACCCCGATTTAACGAATTCATCGAAACTCGAACCTTTTTTCGTTAATTCGGGGTTATTCGTCAGAAAAGGTCAAAATAAAATACAAATTTTTTGCACTTACCTCTTGGAAATTTTTTAATGAGCAACTACACAAAAAATACCCATTGTTAGAAATGATACACTTTTTATTCAAACGCTAAAAATACTATTAGTGAATTACTACGCATAAGTTAATTGGAAATTTTAAAATAATAACTAATGTTTGACAATCTTTTTGATTCCTGATTCAAAAGAGTTCTTTTTCGACTTGATGCAGAGAAGGAAATACAGCATCATTTATATCCTGCTGCATAAGTTATGTTTTCAAACAACATAAGGCATTATAATATGTTTCAGTTTTGATAGGAGTTTCACTATCAATTTCCGCATCAGAATCGCTGTTCGTTAGCTTCGACAAATCCACAATTTCCCAAACTTTTTGCACAAATATGCAGTTCGATATCAAATGTAACATAATCGTTAAAATCTTAAGATATCCCCTGCGTTGTGGAGTGGTATGAGATAAGGAATTTCCTGTCCTGCAAAGTCTAATAATGGTATGTACCCTTTCCCGTCGAAATTTGTTGCTTACAAGAAAGGTCTTTCTGTTCCGGACAACAAAAAAAATATGTCATTGGAAAAATAACAATAGAATTTTTTCTAATACAAACTAATATAAATTTATTTTTCAGCTGTTGAAATAATTCGTTAATTCGGGATTTTTGCCTTAATTTTAATCGAGGAAAGAAAAAAATTCGTTAAATCGGTTTCCGACTGTATATTCAAATAGAAGATTTATAACTAAGAACTAATCGACCAAATCTTTTAAGTTAAATTTTCTTTTTTAAGTATTTCCGTACCACCAATTGTTTTAAGGAATAGATATTTATAATTACTTAAAATATTTATTACAAAATCCCTAGTCATAACTTCGGAGAACTTATAATTCCAGATATTGTGAAAATATCATTCAGATTAAAAATAAATAAAATATCGTTTTATGCATTACAAAATGCATTGTATAAAAGATTGCATTGCGTAATATAAATAAGCATTGCAATGCATTGTATAATATAAATAAAAAAGAGAGATAATCCAACAGCAATCATCAATATATCTCTTAAAAAAGAATTCCTTATTACTTAATGCTTAAGCATCTGAATTCGCAAAATAAATTTCTCCATAAATGACAATTTAAAAATCACTCTTTTGAACAAAGGCTAAAAACAATTGCCCTTATTAATGTAATGAATACCATCAGGAGAGTAGCTTTCGTTGAAAAATAAAAATAGAGGCATTTTTCCCTCTCTAAAAAGTGAATTCGAACACAAAGAAAGGAAAACATACGATTCGCATTTGTGGAATGAAAAACAAACCATCTTTCAACGTTCTATGAGAATAGTGCACTGAATGTTGTCTTTAAAGAAATTTTTTGAATAATTGTGCTTCATGAAAGAAAGGTTTTTGTGAAACGTATTGTTCACAAAAGAGGGGAAAAAAAGAGTTTAATCATCAACATTTTCTTTGAAAGAATCAGGACAAAACTGATTGTTCTTCTTCAAATGATGTGGAAAGAAATTTGAAAAATCAACTTAAAATTTCCTCATATTAAAAAAAAACTATTAATTTAATGATTGTATATTTTTTTTAAAAAAAACTATTCGCTTTGTAGTTTTTTTTCAGTAATGTTTGAATTGATCTACTTTTAATAATTGATTTAGATAGGATCTCCTTATCAATAGTACAGCGTTGCGAAATTTCTTAAAAGTTTTCTAGGTTGTGGAATTTTCAATTAGATTAAATAGTGCTTCTTCAGTAACTAATATAAATGTAAGCTGTAATTGTAAGATGAAAAAAATTAATATTAACTCAAAACAAAATTTGTATAATAAACATATCCATATAATAAAAAAATCGTGTCTTTCTTTCCTTTTTTTTAACTGTAAAGAAAAGTAGTAATACATAAAAAACAAATATAAAAGGATATTACTACTTCATAAAGATAAATAGGAAGCAATTCCTTTATAAATTAGTTCTAAAAATAAATTTATTTGCTTAGAAATTATATAAGAAATGAAATAAAATGACTTTAACCAGAGAAAATTCAATCTAGTCTGTAACCTAGATTAAAACTTTTAAGAATAAAATACTTATTTTATATGCTTACTTATTTTTTAAAACTTTTCTTTATAGAGTTCTAAAATAAATATTTCTGAAAATTTTTTTAATATATACTCTAAAAACTAAATATACAGACTTATGGACTTAATTGAGAAAATTCTAAACAGAAATAAAAAAAAAATGGTGAAGTTCCTCAAGCATAGATGCTTTTTCTTTTTACTTTCTTAAAATTTAAAATGGAACATATTTTACTCAGAAATTGTAGATCAAAATATTCTTACGAACAAGTAAAATCAATATGTATTGTTTACAAAAAACTCCAGTATGTTAACAGGTGTTTTTAACAATTTGTATCCTCCTTAAAAAAGTAATGTTTTCCCTAATCGAGTGTGTTACCCTGAGCGCAAGGGTCAGCAATACTTGAGAAGAAGATCCAAACGTAGGAGAGAAATTAAGAGAGGAAACAAAGAAACTATTTCAGTCGAACTCATATAACGAACCTATGATTTCATATACGTGATTATATATATTATATTGTCTTTCATAAATCTTAGCTTCAGTGAATAATCATATCATAATATTTTAGCTAACGCCAATTATTTTTTTTTTGAATAACATAAAATGAGAGAATAATAGAATAGTGTAATCATGTCCTCCCATAAGCCTCAGTTATTTATGACAAGGTTTTATTTCTAATTTCTAAAGAAAAACAGCTAAATTTATAGCTTCGATTAAATTTTTTAAAATCCATCTGCTAAAAACATTTAAACGTATATCATCTTTAAACTATAAATAAATTTCGAATCATTTTTAATTTTATGCTATATAGAGAGAGTATTCATGCTCATATATATATGAGCAATGGGCTTATGAAACAATAGTAAACTACATAATGATAATTCTTATTTAAAACGTCAAATATGATAGATTTGGTTCTCTACTTAGGTTGT
The DNA here is from genome assembly GCA_019973975.1 of Trichonephila clavata. Taxonomy (NCBI): domain Eukaryota; kingdom Metazoa; phylum Arthropoda; class Arachnida; order Araneae; family Nephilidae; genus Trichonephila; species Trichonephila clavata. The sequence goes on from BMAO01019407.1 coordinate 96,866, forward strand.
CTCTAAAGAGAATTATGTTTATCTATAATGGTAATTATTTTCTCAACAGATTAAGGGTCTACCACAAGGTACCCAGCTTAGCAACTGTCTTGCCAATCTATTTACATTATTTTGAAAATAGTTTCAGACAACTTAGAATTTTATTTTTCAAGTATAGATGATATAATCATTTTTGGCAAGCAAGACAACTTTATACTCACATTAATTTATCCTTACAATATCTTAATTTAATACAGACAAATAGTAACAGTTACGAAGCAAATCTCTTGATATAGAAATTAAATTAAATGATTATAAAATAGTTAATATTTATGATAAACGAGAAGACTTTTAATTTCAATATTATAAAGTACTGCATTGAGAGTAATGTATGCATTCATATTCAGAAATATTGTTCTTAATTACAATACTACGCAATAAACTTCTAGTTTCTAATAACTGTAGGAATAAATAAAATTATAAACATTTTACTAAATACTGTTTAATTCAAAACTACCCTATTAATTTTATTAATAGATATTTAAACAATGATATTCTAAATAGTAAGGATTAAATTTTGCTAGTTTTAAAAGGTTTATATTATAGATTTATTATTCTTCTTAGATAGTTTAAATACCCCCAGTTTCAGTTTTAGATAAAATTACTTGAATATATTATAACTTTAAACCATATTAAGAGTCTAAGATAATGGTAGTATGTTTACATTTCATTTATTGCTCTATTCTTTCATACTTCTTGCTAAGTGCTATTTTTCAGCCATTGTTTGTTTTGAAATTGTATTTAGTCCAGAATCTGGCACCTGTTTATTGTAATTTGATTTAGCGGGCTCTTGGGTAATTCAGCATGCAATTTTAAGTTATCTTTCCTTATAATGGATATTTCCTATCCATTATTTCAATTTGTATTTGCTTGGTATTAACAAAAAGGGGAAGGTTATTGGCCAAAACATGTTCAACCCCACTTTATACAGAAGGATTTTTAAAGAAAATTTTATGTATACTATTGTCCTGTCACAAATGCTGATAATACTGAAGCATCCATTCTTTATATTTTACTGTGTTATCTAACTTTCATATCCTTCTAAATTCTTTGTCTCTATATTCAAGCAATTGATATTCTTGGAAGTATTAATCATGTATTCATCTCTTTGTAGAGAATTTTAATATATAATTCTCTCACATAAATTAATAAATTGAATAAATGAAAGAAGGAAATGTAGAAGTAAAAATATTCTCAAAATGAATGAAAAATAAGCCACATTAATTTGGGAGAAAAAATAAACATATACGACAAAGCTAGATATCTCTATTATAAAGTCTACTTTGGAACAGCTGAATATTAAACTTATTATAGGTACAATAAATGCTAAAGCATACCTACCAACATCCACAACATAGTGGAATTCCTTGAAAATTTCATCTTTTTCACATCTCTCTCAGGAATTTCATAAATTATTTTTATCTGTTCATTTTTATTGTTTAAGAGCAATTTTATCTGTAGTATGCCTCCTTGTTCTTCTTACAACCGACGTGAAAAGAAAAAAAATAACTTGTTTACACATTGTTATTTACTATTTATACGGGTAGCCTTTTTTATTATCATAATTCTGCTGTAAATTGTAGTAGACGTGATGAATAACTGATCCAAACTGGCTAAGTTTTGAATTTGATACTTTGGTACAGTAGTTGATATACACTTCTGAAACCGTAGAATTCATTCCAGAAAATAAATGCCTTAGAGAATCAAGTTCGTAAAAAAACTGTTAATTTTCGATTTTGATCAATTTTTTACCGTGTTTTTACTGTAAATCGAATATTCAAAAATATTAATTAGCAGTTGTCTCCAAACTTTATAGACTCACAGAATCCTTGGCCTTATAAGGATTTTCGAGAGACTCACTTTTATGAAGGAATGTATCTTAAAATAATATTTAAAGTATATCGACATGTTATAGGTACATCACGAAAAGATAATTAAGAAAAAAATTGTGTATAATGTTAATTTTAAAATTCAAGTAATTTACTAATTAATAACACAAATTTGTGGCCTAGATGTCACCTCCCCTGCATTATAGTTTTAATAACATGGAAATGACTCTGCATTTTTGCACAAATTGTCTAAGTCCTAGTACTCATATATGCAAAGAACTCAAAGTTGTTGAAAATGACTTAAAAGAATTCTTGTCCGATGCTAAATTTATTTTATAATCCCCTCCGTGGTGTGACATGGGCCCACGTTAAGAGCCACGGCCTTACATACTCTCAAGGTCATAAAAGCTCCATAGAGAACGTGAATCTATTTTCCTTACACATTTATTATTTTCTTTAGAATTTATTTTGATTTATGAAAATTCTGGGTATGTCTATAGAACCTCAGAGAACAAAGTTTGAAGACCAATGACTTAGAGCATAGGTTCTCAACGTGGGCTATAACGCCCCCTTGTGGGCATTTGTGGCTTTCTAGGGGGCAGTAGTAAAGACCCAGTAAATATTAGGAGCGTTTAGATAGTAGTTGATTGTATGTATTTAAATCATTTCCACATGTAATGAAAATCTCTATATTTCGGTAGCTCGGGAAGTGGATGAAAACTTAAAGATTATATTACATTAGCATTCAACTTACATTAAATTGAATGATATATGCATTTTAATTTCTGTGGTAATTTGCTGTCTTTGTGAGCAGCATGAAAATGTTTGTCCGTTTCATTTAATTATTACGTATATCATAGAAGAAATATAATTAAATATGTTAACCAGAATTAACTTTGTGATTTTTAAAGGCTGAAACTGTCAATTTACATTTATTTTGAAGCAATAGTTTTATTATGAATTACTACGTATCATCAAAACTCCTGGGCTCTGTCTTTAGTTACAGGTAAAACTTTAATTGAATAAATGCAGTAGCAGATAATGTTTTAACTCCAAATTAACATCCTATCTATGACTAAAATACATACATTTAAGTATATTTGTGGCAATAGCTATCTCAAATTGCAAGTAAAAATGGGGTTTAGAAAAGTTAAACTAAAAATTATACTTTTCGTAATAGAATATTTTAAAATTTAACTCTTTTTCCATCATGTATTATGTACACCTTTATTTCTAGAATGAAGGGTAAATTAAATATTCTCCTGAAAAGGGGCGCTAGTTCAAAAGGTTGGGAATCATGACTTAGAGCAGTTCCCACAGAGGTTCTCCATGGACTTTGGAGGCTCTGTGTCTGCCTTAGGGTCAGTGGCAAATTAAAATTAATTTTAGGTGTGAACAATTGCCAGGGTCTCATGAAGGTTTCCATATAAAGTAAAATGCCTAGACATTCCATTATTATAAAAATTACAGATTTACTCCTTGATTTTGCTAAAATTTAGAGGAGAAATTTAAAATTTTATAATGAAATATTTTGCATAATATGGCTAATTAATAACAAGCATTGATGTAGCTGACCGATTGCAGGTGCGGCTACACGCAGAATAGTAATAAAATCTCATCACTATTACAATATTTGTCTGAGAACGGTATAAGAGAATTGTGCATCTTGTTTGCACTTTAATTTCTGTTTTGTATGATTACTAGATAAAGTGAATGTGCAACGACTTCCTTAGTTTCGAACAGAAAGTAATATTATTCTTGTATTGTTAAGAATATTAAATATACATGTAAGTATTTTAATACGTTTGATATCTTGTATACATAAATTTATTTATCCAGGTTTCACTTTTGCCAAAGTTAATTTATAGTCCTTTATATAATATTTATAAATATCATTTATCTATTTTAAGACACAGTTAAATAAGTTATTTTCTGTCAAATAATCAAATAGTTATTTCAATCAGACTTGTGAAAACATTTGGTATAAAAGGTCCATGAACAAAGTAAGTTTGGGAACTGGCTTTAGGAAAGACTTATAGGAAGGACTTTAATATACTTTAACTGAAAAGCTTATTTGTATTAATTTCAAAGAAATTATACGTATTTTAGAATATCAGAGCATTTTGAAGTCAAGTTTTAAATGAAAGTTGGCAATGACTAAATTTGCATTATCTATTGAATTCAACATTCCAGTGAATTCTAGAGAAGTAATAAATATATTTTGGATTATATGCATCGAATTTTAATAAGCTTCTTTCATTTATATTGATAAAACGCTATCTAAAGTTTCTGAGAAGGAAAATGATTTCCTTTAACTGATGACATTTTTACCTTGATCTTTGCTGAATGCTAATTTCTGATTCTGTCAATAGATAAAGCTTTTGCTATTGAGACTAAAATGCCAAGGTTTTAGAATGATAAATATATTAAAATAGACTTGTTTCGAAAATGAGCAATGGGCAAAATAATTAAATGTTTTTAATTTTTGACGCCTTGGTTAAATACTGATAATCATCTACTTTTCTTCTGTGGCGAACAAAGAAAAGGAGAGGACTACGCTTCAAGTCTTTGTCTGGTAAAGATACAGTAGTACAGCTTGTAAAATTTGAGATGTTGAACTTAAAGGTTTAAATGACATTTTGAAATATTCCAACTCGAAATTATTCTAGACGATACGTGTGATATCTTGGAAATTTTAAGTTTAAGTTTGAAATTCTCAAATATAAAATGCCCACATTCAAGACAGAGTGAAATATCTCAACATTTCAGTTAGTTATATGACCTGAAGATCTAAGTATAGTATTATTCATTGTTTATCAAATTTCTACACTCTTAACATTTTAGATTAACTAAAATATTTAAAGCTTTGAAATTTGTCTGAACAAAAACTGCTTTAACGGAAAGACAAAACATGGACTTTGCATAGAAAGGATATATTTGTTTCTAAATATATCGCGATATGTTCCGAATATGAATATAATATAGATGAGAAATGTTTACAAAATGGAAGAAAATCAGAATGATATTGATTTACAACACCAAACAATACCTCATCTTCAAATTTTCCAAAACGAAGTCAAGTTTTAAAACTGGTCTGAAAACCTACAAATGAAAACGCCAGCTCAAAAGTACCTTGGTTTTGAAAATTAAATCTATTTTAGGTAACTTAATTTTTCCTGATAACATTGAATTAATATAATACTTACTATACTTTACGATACTAGGTAGAGTTTTAAGAATTAGGAAATATAACAGATACCAGGATAACATTTGGATTTGTATATTGATTGTCTATTTTATATAATCCGGTAAACTATAGCCATTGATGTTGGATTTGTTTAATTTCAGGGTTGTAGATTGAACACCTTATAGTATGAAGATGAGGCTAGCAGTGTGACTGACTTCTTTCAATTGGAGACTGCAAATTGCTAAATCTAATGTTAAATGGATGCTTTAAAGAAATGATAACCTATGACACTGTTGACAGGCAAAAGAATTTCTAACGGACACATGTTTCACATACTATCCAAGAAGTGGAAAACGATCACTGTGAACGATTTTGCCATAGTGAGATCTTTAGACTCACTGAAGAAGACTTTATCTGGTTATAGCATATGCAACCATTTAAATGGCCATGAAGGAGACTGGATCTTAGATATGAATTGTGGAAATAATTTACCAAGAACGGCAAGCTACGTCAGAGGTAATGGCAGGTTGTTTCTACGGATTACTGACCCTTTCATAAGCCAGCAAGGAGTTCGATGTCAAGAGAGATAGTGAATCGTCTTGAGTAAGACGGTTATTTGGCCACCTAATATCTTTGAGTAAATATTGAATCTATCAACAGAATCAAAGACCAAAGAGATGGAGTAAGAGAGGGAATCATAGCAACTCGCCTTCCTGTGGGTGAAGGCTAAGGTGCAGAATCTGCAGGTCAGCTTTTGCAAGTACAATGCAACTGATAGACTGTTTGGAAAGGGTTACACCTTTACTAAGCAGCATATTATCATGGAACAAATTGTTTGGTAAGATCACTGAAGTTGTCTGTTTACTTGTTAACAATGCGCTTGCTTACTAATCTCGAAGTGCGGCAAAAGATATCAAGCGGCTTAATCATCAAAAGTTGTTCCAACCAAACCTATGTATCATATGAAACATTTAATTTTACGATAATTTCCAAATTTAAGCACAAAATGGAAATGAATGCTATTATAACTTATTTTCCGTTTCTGAAAATTTATAATCGAAAAGTTTCTAATATATGTAATGGATGTTTATGAACTTAGGTTTGATTAAATATAAATGGTCTCTAAATATTAGTAAGATTTAAATATATAAATGTCATTATTTTAATAAGAATCAGAAATCAAATTGTGACTTAATTTATTTTTGACATTGATTGCTAAAACAGGATTCTTTCGTACATACACATAAATATATTGTAATATATTCAGTTTCTTTCTTCAAAAACTATTCGACTTCACGTCATTAAGTATAACTCTGTGTGTTTAACATTTATTACAACTTCAATACTATAGAAATTAGAAAAATCCCCGTTAATTGAATTTTGATATATTTTTATCAAGTATTTTTCTATAATTGAAAGCTCATTTTAATTAAAGGTATCAACATAAAAATACACGAAAGAGCAAAAAAAAATTTTTTTTCAGAGAAAAGGAATATTTATTGGTTTAAAAATAACCTGCTTATTGCTTACAATTGAGTAATTTACAACAATCAACTTTAAAATGTATTGTGTTTTGTCTATTATATGTTTTCTAGAGTATCGCTTTTATTAAAAAACTATTAGAATCAAAACTAAAAGCCTAATTTTGCATTATTATTCATTCTAAATCAAAACAACAGAGCCATTTTTAAAAAATCATTCTCTTCCTTCTCACTTTACCCAGAAGCGTTTTTTGAAAGCGAAACACATAACTCTTAAGGTTAGCCCTTAAAAATCATTTTCAAAACGGTGGCAATAAGTTGGATCTAATTAAAAAGAAATGAAACATTCATTTCATTCTTCTTTTTTCTCTGCCACTCCCTGAAAGATTCTCCTTTTCAACTCCTCCTGCGATTCTTCTGGTTGATGAACATTCAGTACCATCAAGTCGAGGTTCCGCCCAGAGGGTTCTTCACACTGTCAAAATGAGAGCATGTCCTTGTAATAAAGGTAGCTTGTCCTTCGTCAGATATTAACACTAAACTCACACATAAAAAATTGATACTCAATGCCACCTTTTTTCTTAAATCTCATCCAAGTTCTTCAAAAGCACAAAAAGAACTGTTTGGTATTCATCATTTTAAATGTCAACGGATTATTAATTAATTATCTTCACCCTGTTTTTTAAATTATTTTTATTTTACCATTCAGTGCCAGTCTGCTTACTACTTGCACCTGCAATCCGTGATTTTTTTTTAAAGCTATTTAAAAATTCATGTTGTTAAGAGGAATATGTATTACTAAGCCTAATGAAACCTTTGTTTTCAAAGTGCCTTTGTTTGTGATACTCAATTCTTTGTTATGATAGCTATAAAATACTTGAAAAGGTGTAGACAAAGCAAGTTTAATTTCAATTTAATTATATTTGCATATCTCGGTATGACCTTAGCGGTTTAGCCATTTTTTTTAAACCTAAACATTGTTGTCATATTTTTTATGCCCTATTTTGTGTTTATCTTATTTTTATATTGTGCTTTTAAATCCTCAGAAAATTATTGAATTTTTGAAAGAAAAATTATTTAAAGATTCTGAGGTAGATTATTAGACTGACTGTAATATAAATAATTGATAACAATGATGCTATTTAAACATGGGTTTTCTTTCACACTTTGCGTAATATAATTGTTTTATACCTTAAATTTTAAGAGTGAAAGGGAGCGTTGAGTCAAATTGAATTTATTTAATCATTTTTACGAGAGGATAGTTTAAATTTCTGGTTTCAATATCCAACTGTATCACGTTGTAAGCAATTAAAATTATGAGTAGAATTTAACTTTGTAAACAATAGGTTTAATCAATTAATTTTTATTAATTATGATTTAAATTATCGTATTGTCATCCAAAACAATCTTCAGATGAATTGAGTGCCTTCAAATGTGAGGAAAAAGTTTTTAAAATATTGACCCAGACATAGTTACAACGTGAATAGAAAAAAAAACCATTCAAAATAATTGCAAATCATTCTTTAATGAAATTATTTTTGATCATGAGGCGTGATACAAAATTAATTCCTAAACTAATTCTGAAAATGGCACTTTATAAATGTTACCACAATTTTCATCAAAATTAGTTAAAATTATATTAATGACCAGAAAGAGGCCTATATAAATTCTGTTTTAAAAGATTGACTTATTAAACTGATTAGCATTGTTAATTAATTTCCAAAATATTTTATCATTACAGATTGGATTTTTTTGTGTGTGTGCGTGTGCGAAATTAATTGTTCTTAATGAAATTTGACGATTTATTGACTTTAAGACACTAAAGTAATGGTTCTTTATTACTTACATAATTAATCATAATTTTTTTCGTATTTTATTTCCATTTGAGATCTACTTTGAAAATCATTTAACCCAAGATAATGTAGTTCTAGTATAATTAAAGTAAACATTTATTCCTCATTTGGTGAGCATTACTTCATCTAAACCTAATGGATAAATTCATGACGGTCACATAATAAAGACAATCACTGTTCTCGACTTAATTCAAAACCGGCATTAAATTAACTTGTACTTATTGCTCTATTTGTAAAATTTAGACAAAATTCCAAATGTCATAATTGGGTTAAATGCCTAAATATAATTAAAAAACTATCAAAAATTTTAAGTAAAAATAAGTTTGATTATTTTTGTGCTTTTAAATTAAATATATTTTGCTTACTTTTAAACGTTATTATTGTTGACAGATATGCTCGAAAAGTTCTGAAAAGGAGCAAAAGTTACAAATAAATGTAGCTACATGAACTAATCTATCTAGAACACATGGCGAATATCGCATGTGACGTCACATACGAATTTTGAACTAATTCATTAGAAGCACGTGTTTGTCATTATCATGTGACTTTGACGTCACATGAACTGAACCGATTGGAACTGAACAATCTTGAAATCATTACATATTAGTAAAGGTTTGGAATAAAATAAAAAAAGAAGGGATTATTTTAAATATAATATGTAATTAATGTTTCTTAATCGAGATTTCGTAATAAAATAAATCTTAGAGGCTTTATTAAATAATAAAATAATGTACCACTGCTGTTCAGGTTAAGTTAGCTTAGCCTAGTTTTCATTTTAAAATGGCAAAACAAATTCCAAAATTCCAATTGTTGTTTTTTTTATTTGAAAAAGAGAAGATAAAACCATCCTCCTGTATACTTTTTATTTTAAAATTTTCTTTACTAATAACATTATTTGCCATATTTTATGTTTTTAAAGTAGGGTGTTTCTTTTTATTAGGAAAATTATGAACATAACTTCCATAACCGCCTATCAAGCATTCAATGTTGTTTATTCATAACTTTGTTGTAGATGATTTCGATGACAGATGAGAATTATCATGATAATTTTGACTGACAAATGCAGAAAATTTGTTAATCCAAATTTATTAATGAACTCTTGATTATCATAATAAATTCCATTATTTCTGGGATATTTTCAGTCTGACAGTCTTCATTGACCTTTCGGCATTGATGAAAGTAGAATAATATTTCATCAATTATTTTTTGCTTAGTCTTTTTTAATATTGATTAACCTTTTTTCCCCTTCTCACAAATTTTGGTTTTCTAGGAATTTTAATTAAATATTTTCAGGAGTACATAATTTGAGGACTAATTTAGAAAGATATTAGGAATTATCAATATATAGAGATATTAGATGTTTTAGTAGACATTTAATATCCAAAAATAAAAATTAAAAGACAAAATCAAAGTTTAGAAAATCTTTCCAACTTTATTTATGAAAAATCTTACCATATTATATTTAAAAAGAATTAAATAGTATATTATTATTTTTCAAAGTTACAAGATTACATTAAATGGTAAAAATCCAATTTTAAAACGCAAAATTACATGTACAAAACATCCCAGGATAAATGGAATACGCACAGACCTATATAATACCTGTGTATTATATAGGTATTAACTCTTAGTAGCCGAAATTGCAATTTTCAAAACATTGTTTATAACTTTTTGGAACCTTTCCGTTGCTCCGGCACAAATCTCGCCAAGCAGGTTTTCTTGGCGATGACGCACAATATACACAGGAAAATTTTTTTTATAAATGTTAATTCTCATTGATTTTTTGTCTATTTTTGATGTATTATGATAAAGACATTACTGATAAGAAAAGACAGCGACTATTTTGAAAATGGGGTGGTAAAAGGTTACCAGAGCGGAAATATTCTGTTTGGCGTTGGTTGTATAATTTTTAGCGACTTTATTGGTGTTCCAGTAAAATGGAAAAGTACCAACTTTTTTTATATAGTTGTGACGGATCTATACGGTTTCCACTAACCTCCTCAATATTTCTATAAAGTTTTATTTATTTCAACCAATCTTCACCGGGAGCCAAAGCGTGATTTATGCAAATGAGATATATTATATAAGTTCGGGTTTAGCGAGTTAACAAAAAAAGTAAAGTGAAGAGTTAGGAGAGTGAAGTCAAATGAATTAAAACATCGGTAGATCAACACGTAGTGGTTGACAGTATTAGTTAGCAGTTACGTAACGAGCTACGCCGGAGAGCAGTAGATTGAAATTGGAAAAGATTCCGTATCACCGAGTGGGGATCCTTATCTATTATCCTATCCAGCCTGTAAGGAATTCATCACCACGACGGAACACCCGACGTTAAAAGGATAAGGTTAGTGATTTAGAATATTGTGAATACGTGTACGTGTTTTAGCTGTGATTGTACGTGTTTGATCTTTCGTGGATTCAGTCGCGATTCCATAGTTCCGCTAGTAGTAACTCCTTCTCATACTCCACTGTGTTTTATTTCTCTTAAATTTGAATCGTGTGATTATAGCCTTCTGTGATTAATAAGCATCAATAAATATAGTGATTTGCAACTATGTCTCTTGATTTCTCTAATCCGCCTACACGTCCAGAAACATTTAACGGTAGAGGGGAGATGATAATCTGAGGGAAGGGTATAATTCACGACAAAATTTTTAAAAATATGCTATAAATTAATAGTAAAATTAAAGGTGTTCTAAAGCTTGCCTTAGTGAAATTGACTAGAACATAAGACTAGAAAATGTCTTAAAATAAAAATGTCTTAAGGAAAAGCTTTTTAGATTCAAACAAGGAAAAAAAATCATACATTAAATCATTCCTTTTTCTTTTCTAAGAAGCAAATCAAATGATTAAAGTAAATAGCGTGAACTGAAAATGCTCATTGAAATTAATAATGTGTTATCAATTTCTCTGATATTGAAGATCCAAGAAATATCTGTGAGAATCATAATGTTTAGAATCGTAGTACTTTTCATAGTCTTAAATAATATATCCGGTGATTTAAAAAGAAAGCTAAATTCTATAAATTTTATCAAAGAGACAGACACCAACTAAAATATGACCTACCTCAAAAAAATTCTATCGAATAAGATACATGTCGCGAAACTCATAAGAAATTTCTATTTTCAGATTTGATAAAGCACAAAAAAACACGAGCGTTATTGAGAAAAGAATGAATAAAAGAGAACAGAGAGAGATCTTTCTCTCCAGTTGCAAATTAAAAACACCATTGAACACATTTGTTAATAATAATAAATAAATAAAAAGTTTATTAATAAAATATTAATTTAAAAATTTAATTTATTCCGAAATATACGACGAAACACATCATTATACTTGAGCAATTTATCGCACAAATTGTTTTATAATAATAGATAGATGGCACTGAATTCGAGGTAATCTTGAACAATTAAAATATTTGACGCGTCAGTAAAACTATCATTTCTACAAAGAGAGAAAATTTCCTAGCAGCATTTGCATATTCCCTTCCATATTTGTTTTCTCTTTAAGACGTGATTATGTTTTATTTTATTTTATTGAATAATATTTGTCACATTCGTTTTTTTTCTACGTTTTGATTACCTTTTCTGATTGATTGATTTTATTTTTAAGCAATTATGCTAATTCAATAATGAATGTATTTACTATATTGATGATATTTTGATAGTTTATTTTTCTAAATAGTATATTTTTTTCTTTCACTGATTACATAACGTGTTTAAAGGGTTTGATTTATTATATTCAAGATAATAATTACAAAAATGACTCCTTTTTTTGGGCTTCCATAGATTTACTCAATTATCTCCCACACTAAAAGAGAACATTGTTTCATGTTGGATGTATTATCTGTTGCCAATGGAAAATAATTCCATTAATATATGTCTTTAACCCAGACATATACTTGTTTACTCGAGATAGTTGGCATCATTTACTCCCTTAGGAAATTCTCATAACGTGTTGAACAAATCCCTTTATGGTGAAGTAAAAAACAGGACGCAATACTTTAAATTTTGTCTTTTTAGGCTGAAGTTTAGCCTTAAAAGTATGGTAGCATTTACATTTTAATTTACAGCAGGACTGGATCGTCTAAAATAATTTTCTAGCTATTTCACTACTTTTTTTTTGTCCGCATTTGCTTAAAGATTAATTTCTTCTAGCTTTAAACACTTTATCAAAAATCAATATAAAAAACATTGTTTTGGTTTAAACTAACTAACCAAAAAGAAAATTGCTAATTTTGAAAAATTATAGCAATATTTAAATTTGAGTTAATATTCAAATTAATGAATATGGTTACGATACATAAAAAAGTAAACGAAAATTTAATGCCTTTATTTAAAATAGAAAATTATACTAATTAAAATGAAACACTAAAGCAATATCTGTCTAGTTAGAAAATAAAGCTACTTGAGGGAAATACATGATTCATGTCATACACAGTTATTAAAATAATTTGATATACTATTATTTTGCTTTAAATGTTTATTTTCCTATGTTAATTTAAAACTTGATTTAATGAAATTTAAATATTTTTATGGAACGATCCCACAGCTCTATTTGTGTCAAAATATTAAACAGCTTTTATTTATATTAGAACATTTAAACTTTAAATATTTATAGCAAACCAATTACAATTGAAGTACAGCGGTGGCAAAAAGTCCTGAACGCACTCATTTTTTAGCGTAATTTTTGTGTTTGACTTCATTTTTCGTTGTGAAATTATCGCACTATCTCAAATATTGTAATTGATTTTAATGTATTTTTTTATGCTGATTTCAAATCTGTTTGTAGATTTCATCTAAAGTAAATAGTTTCATTGATATGTTGAAAAAACCTTCACAAGAAAGCACAAGGTCACTGTAAGAATGAGTGAGTGTGTTTTCCACCAATGAAATGCTCCGTTATTTCAACCAATCAGAGAGCAGTAGCGATAAAGGGTTGAAAGAAAAAGGTGAAACGTGGTTTATTGTATTGAATGCAGTTATGTGTGTGTTTGTGAAAAATAGTGCATTGAAAGCAATTTGAAGTGCGTTTGTGGATAATATTGGAATTATGGCTAAATTTTCATATCTGCCTTAGAATAAAAGGTACAAAATAATACATTTGAAGGAAGAAGGTTATTCTATGCGCCAAATTGCTGCTAAAGTACCAAGTGACCTTTCTACAGTTGTGATAACTTTGAAAAGATTTTCTGAAACAAATGTTATTGCGGACAGGGGGCGATCAGGACGACCCAGAAAAACATCTTTACGTTAAGACAGGTTATTGCACAGAATTTCACTTTCAAACAGAAAGCTTAATTCCTCTCAAATTTTGAAACAATAGACTTTGACATCAAATGTGAGTGTGTGCCCAAGAACTGTTATAGGAAGACTGCTGGAAATTGGGTTACGAGGCTGTAAAGCACGCCCAAAACCATTACTGACTGAATTTCAATGCAAGAGGCGATTGACGTGAGCAAGGGAACATTCATTATGGACTATTAAAGACTGGGAAAAGGTAATATTTAGTGACGGGGGGAGTCAGTTTTGTATTTCTGGCAACCAAAGTAGTGCCTATGTAAGACGACGCACTCATGAGGAATTCAGCCCTCAGTGTCTGAAGCCCACAGTAAAGTACCCGACAAAAATGATAGTATGGGGTTGCATGTCTTCTCATGGTGTTGGAAGACTTCATATCGTTAGTGGAACAGTGAAAGCCATGGATTACATTGAAATACTACAAAATAAATTGCTACCAACTGCGAGAGATCTTTTTGGGAATCAGTCATGGATTTTTCAGGACGATAACGCCCCTTGTTATCGTGCAAAGGTAGTCCAGAAATGGTTGAAAGACCGTACTGTGCATAGAATGAACTGGCCAGGACAGTCTTCCGACCTTAATCCGACAGAGAACTTATGGTTTAAAATTGGTTATGAAATTTCAAAGAAAATCCTTCAAACAAACGTGAATTAATTGAAGCTTTAATATTTTCCTTCAACTATATTGTCACGAAAGATCTTCTTTTGAAATTGGTGCATTCCATGCCAAAAAGATGTAGAGCCGTAATTAAAGCAAACTGCTGGCCCATAAAATATTGATTTTCTAACACGTGACAACAATGTAATTTTCAAAATGCTTATTAAATATACCGTATTTGTCAATTTTCGTGTTATTTTTCTTTGCATATTATGTTATTCTATATTGTTTTATTCTGCACATATTTCACATTATTGTGTTCAGGCAGCTTTACTACAAAAATATTTTAGTCATTAAGAAACTAGTAGTAGATTTGAAATCAGCATAAAAAAATACATTAAAATCAATAACAATATTTAAGATAGTGCGATAATTTCACAACGAAAAATGAAGTCAAACACAAAAATTACGCTAAAAAATGAGTGTGTTCAGGACTTTTTGCCACCACTGTATGTACCTGAAAGTTTCGTTTTATGAAATAGATTCATTCTACACACATACTCGTAATGCCTATAAAAATCGCTGTAAAAATTACTTATATAACTTTGCAGAATTAAGGATACGCTTCATAATTTTCTTAAATTACATAAAACCGAAAAGGACAGATGAAATATAACTAAAACCGCATAAAATCTGTAGAAGTTAATAAAAATAGAAGGCGAAATAAATTCCACTGAAAATGTAAAAGAATTAAAATTAGGCTTGTATTCAAGCTTTATTTCCCTTTGTTTTATAGAAAAGTAACATATATATATATATATGTGTGTGTGTGTGTGTAAGGATAATTAAATTAGATCTAAAATTAAATCCCTAGATTACTTTTAACTTTTATTTTCCGTTACATCCTCAAGTATTAAATTTATTATCCAGTTCGGGAATGAAGAACACATGGCCCTAAGCAGAAGTTCTATCTGCGACCATTAATTTTTATTACCTCGTATGTCATGCATAACTTTCAAATATACCTCTTCAATAAGAAGTGTACTTGAAAAACATCTGGCCTATAAGTGGTTACAGACTCTATACCTTAGTGTCCGTTTTTCTCTTAGCGAGCAGATCTCAAAATGTCTTCGTTGAATAAAGACAGTTAGACAGTTAAAACAAAATGCCTTGATGTTACTCGGAAACACGATATATATATATATATATATATATAAGTTTTACAATTCGTAATTGTTATCACTATACAAACTGGTTTCAAATCACTTAAACAATTGGAAGAGATTGTCTGTGCTCTTACTGGTAAAAGTAATGGATTTCTGTACGTAATTTTCTTTTTACCAACGTAATTAAACATTGCGATGATGATTGTATTTTTTTACGTTGTTGAGCGATATACAGACACACAGTTTTGTATCGCTGATTGTAATTTAAAGTCCCGTTTAAAAGTAGAAGTCAATTGCAAGACTTCATTCATAGTAGAAATCGCTAGCAAGAAGAGTGGTTTTTCTTCCACATCATTTATTTTTCATCTGCGATGAGAAAGAGAAGTTAGTTAGATTAATAATATCGGCTTCACATTCGCCATCATCCATAAGTTTTCGATCTAAATCACGATAGCCAAAAAGATTTAAACCATTTACGTCAATTTCATGCACCAAAATAACGAATTTCATTTGATAGTGTTGATGTTTGCATGTGCGGGGTTGTAATTCTTGTAAACAACACCATTTGAGCCAAACCTTCTTCCAACAGACATTTAAATTTGTTGATTTTATTTTAGGCGCAGTGAATGCGATATGAATTAAATATTCAAAAATAGAAAATTCTATTCCCAATATCGTATCCCATTTACCTCTACTACCAATTTCTCATTTTTTAATTCTTTTTTCAGAATTAATAAGTACACTTTAGATGCAATACAAAACGCACAATTTTAAAATCGCATAGAAATCATTGCCCCATTAAAAGATATCTTACGGTATTTTTTGAATTCACTCAATAAAGAACTCGATGAGGAATTAAAACATTAATAAAAAGTTTACAACACTTTTCTAACAAATAAAAACTCATTGAAAATAAATAATTACTTTAATGAATGTATTTAACTTAAAGAACCGATTTTGATTATTGTAGAAATGGATATTAATGCATTAAAATGCATTATATATATTTATAATGCATACATAAACGCATTATACATATAACATTTGAGGAAGATTACAAAAAAAAATTTCAATTTTTTTATTTTGTTAAGCTTGTAAAATAATATAAATATTCCACGATTTATGCAATTTCAGCTAACTTACATTAAACTGAACTGACCTTCAGATTGAAAATAAAATTCCGTACTGTTTGCATTGCTGATATGATAATTTGTTTTGAAATTCTCTCTCTTTGACCACTAGCGGAACAAATAGAGCAAAACCCAATAAGAGAACTGAAAATAAAGGGAGTTTTAATACAAAGTGACTGAAAAGTTATACTTTATTATGCATTACACGTTGTGTTATATATTTATTCGCTGTGAAATATCAAATTCGATCATGAACTTACGTGAACAATAATAAAAATTTTACTTTTTTTCGAAATGCGTAATTTAGAGCTAAAAATGTTGTAACTGCATTTGGCCTTAGGTTACTCAATTTTATATTTATAAAAATGAAGGAAATTTTCTCCCGAGAAATCAAAACTACAATACAGCTCACATTGGAAAGTGAGTTTTAAACTTTTTGGATTAAGCTGAAAAAAATATGGACAAAATCTTTGTGAGTATATATTTTATATTTTAAGCAGTTTCTTATAAAGATTTGTAAGTAATGTTTGTAAATGTTGGAAGTCAAAGTATATAAGTATTTTTTTTAGTTAATTAGAATATGATTTATTTTCTTTTTTACCTTTAAATTTCATCGGCTTTTTACGACTTATTTATGAAATTTAATATCTGTTAAATACTCTATGATTAATTTCTGTTAATAAATAATTGGTTCCATATGAAATTTTCAATTAATAACGTACAAAGTCTAAAAAGTGGAAATAATAAAAATATCCATAATCATAATTATAAAAAAATTTTATCAATGAGAAATAGTAAAAATACATTAGATTTAAAATAAATATTTAAATATTTTTAAAGAATATTTGTGCCTATACAACCTTTTTGAAGAAAATTGATGAGGAAAGAATTTAAATATTGACACAAGGTTGAATGTTGACACCATTTATCATAACATATCTTTCTTAAAAATGATAATATATTAAGAATATGGGCAATGAAGTTTCATTAAGGATATTAATTTCTATCAATATAATTTTAACAATAAACTAAGTAAAACATGTGTCAACTAAAAATATGTTAAAACACATGTTTGGTTTAATAAAAATTGTATGCACATTTCTAAGACAAAAAAATAATTTCCGATTTTTGAATGATGAATAGAATAATTCCTCCATAATAGTAACTGTTTCACGAAAGTAACTGTGCGCGTATTATCTTTTTATCTTTCTATGTTTTAAAATCTTCAAAAATAATAATGATAATACAAAATATCTGTTTTTTGTCACCCTCCTCACATTCTAAAACATTTATGCTTTAAGAAAGATTAAGTGAAAAAAAAGATATTTGTCGTAAATAGAGTAATATCTCAACTTACAATACTCAGACTTAAGAGGATTCGGAGTTCAGCGATTTTCAAATCTCGGCGATTCGTCTTTTTTTTTTTCTATCACTGAAACTCAAGCGGAATCAGTGCCAAATGAAATTGGTAATTTGATTGAAGAAGTCGTTGATCTTACCAAGCAAATAAATTTAGAAGTAAATAGTAATGGCGTTCAAGAACTGCTGGATTCCCACAATCAGGAGCTATCAATGGATGAGCTCATATAAATGCATGAGCAAGAGCAAAACATTGAAGAGCTTGAGTCTTTAGACCCAGTTCAGTCAGAAGATCGAATGACGGTTGGTAATTTGACAGAAGGCTTCCATTTAATTGAATAAAGGATACAAATTTTAAAAAATACATACTCCATCGAAGAGCGTATTCTTTTAAGGTATGTGACTACCCAAAATTCGTCGTTTGGGGGAAATTTCTCAAAATTGATTTTATGCTTTTATTTTATAGCCCATACGTTTAAGATTCCAAAAACACTAGTTTTATTTCTATGATATTTAGAAGCAAAGTTATAGCATAATTAGTAAACCGGAAACGGAGTTTACAAAACCGGAAGTACATCCCTACTAAAAGTATTTTTAAGATATTGAATTGAAATTTTCAGAACATCTTTTATTTAGTTATATCTGTGTTATGAACCAAAATCTAATCTCTGTGAAAATATTTATGTACTTAATTGCTTTTTTATTTAAAAAATATCATTAATCTTTTTAAAAATCGTGTTTTTGCATAAAATTTGGCATAATTAAAAAACTTTCAAAAGTATTACAAATCTTTTAATTCCCAACACATATAAAGATGTTATTCACGTACTGTATAAATATTATTTGAATACATTCGTCAGAATTTTCTGTAAATGCAATTTTTCATCAAAATTTCACTGAAAATGTGACAATTGTTATAGTCTATAAAACTCTCCAGGAAACAGAAAAAGTTTTAAAAAAAAGTACGAATTAGTTAAACATGAAGCTAAAAAGATCTTGACCCATAAATAGGATGAGTTTGAAAAATGTACAATTAGTAGAAAATTTTTTATACCACATTAAAATCTTTAAATGCATTTTCTGAGAAACAGTGTTTTTCAATTTTTTGCTTCACGGTAAAGTTCATTACAAGATTTCTTTTTAAGATATTGAATTGAAATTTTCAGAAAATGTTTTATTTAGGTTTATCTCCAATCTAGACTATAATATATTTTCTGTGTATATATTTATGTATTTTATTGCACTTTTTGTAAGAAAATAACATTAATTTTTTGTAAAAAATTGAGTTTTTGCATATAAAATGTCATGTTTCAAAAACTTTTCAAAAGTATCACAGATTTTATAGCTCTAAGCACAGATAATAATATATTTTATGTACTGTATAAATATTATTTGAATATATTAATTAGAATTTTTAATACAAGCCTTACCGTAACTGAAATTTTTCACTAAAATTTCACTCAAAATTCCCAATATATCCAAAATTATTTTTAATTTTGTGAAAATTGTACTTGAATTCCTTGTTTTATGCCCCATTTCAAATAAAAAAAAGTTTATTCAGTTGAAAATTTACATATTTCAAAAAAAGTGCTCCGAAGGTAGTCACATACCTTAAACAAAACAAGGAATGAAAAAAATTATTAGCATGCAACAAGAAACTTTTACAAAGGAAAACAAATCTTTGAGCCGGCAGACTCCTTGTTAGATTTTATGAAACCTTCTACATCAAAATTCCTTCGTTTGGCGATTTTGTATTTGTGTTATCCAATAATTTATATTATAAGTTTTTTTTTTTTAAATTATTAATTTATTTTGAGTCCGGCCGCAGCTAACAGTAACTTACGTATATTTATATACGAAATTATACCCCGACTTACGCGAATTTGAGTTACGCAGTTAACCTTTCGGTCCCACCTATCGCGGCGTCACTTGACCATGGTTCAAAATTACGAGAGATCCGTCGCCAAAAGCCCTCGCGTAGCTGAGCAGAGTGACGTTACCTATTCACTTACTCACTCACCCATCTATTGCGTAAGTAGTTCGGGGTATTTCTGTGTGTATTATACCAAACCGTAAAGTTTGGTAATAACATGTAACAATTATTTGGGCATATTTTCTAATTCACAGAATGCTATCTTATTCACAATAATTGACCAAGAATTTTTGTACAAAGATCAAATAAATAATAGTTAAAAAAACTAAAAAAACATGCTTTTATAGTTTATCAAACAAAGAAATTGCTGACACATACTCCCCACATAAAGAACACTTTTTTTTTGTATTTGTATTAACCATGAGCTTTTTCGCTTTAGGGTTGTAACAATCTTTTAGTCGCCAAATCTGGAAATAGGATCTGGAATTAGTTGTCAAATTTGAAAATGGGAAATCGTTAATCCTGATCAGGACAATGGAAGAAAATTATTAAATTATTGTATTGTCATCGATCCTTGACGAGTGTGCAAAATTTTGAATTAATCTGAGTTTTTAAAGTGAGCAAAAATCGAGTTGAAAAATTCCGTTACATACAGGTGAAGCTAATAAAAGCGTATTAAAAAAATCTTTGAAAACAAAATTAGAGTTAAAAAAATACATTAATGAGATATCCCCCCCCCCCCGAAAAAAAACTTTGAAGTATCAGTGAAAATATATAGCTAAGTTTCTATTAGGAAGAGAGATAATTTGTATTCCTCATTAAAACCGAATAATGTAATCATAATTATGAATATTTCATTAGTTTTTATATTTAATTCATTTCCGTGTTTGAATTTAGCTTTCACTGAGAAAAGGTCGAGGCCAGAAGTGACCTTAATGATCCCCTTCCTCACAGTCTTTCAGAAGCCTACGCCTTGCGTGAAAGAAGTCATTAAAACAACGCTAGAACTAAAAATTTCAACATTATTCTAGCTAACATAAATGATTTTACAAACAAGGATTTCAAAACATACATACCAGCATAGATTAAAACAAAATAGGTTTGCTTATTCAAACTTAACATAAAATAACAGATTTTATTAATCATTTAAAATTAATTTGATTTCTTATAAATAATTAAATCGTTTTCTCACTTATTACTTCTAATTTAACTTTCATATATCTCCTGTTCTTTAATTACTAAAATGTTTTTTCAAGCTAAGTATTTAAAATCCTTAAATAATCAATAATTACACACACACACTTTTTAGGTTATTTAATAAACCACATTTTAATGACGTATATATCTACTAAAGTATGTCAATAGTCATAGGTAATCAAGTATATGTTGCCCATTCGGTATAGTGGTTAGCGACGCTGACTGCTGTGCCGTAGGGCCTGGGTTTGAATTTCGGAAAAGACATGGATGTTTGTAAATGTATAGTGCCTTTACACGGCATGGGGGTACTCTAAATAGCCGCAGAGCCGCAAGTCCTCTCGTGAGGTTGGCGGAAGGAGAAGCCAGGTGGGATACCCCTAACCCTCTCCTATGGTGTTCTTCTTCAAAATTGGCGTGAAACAGAGAGCAATCGTACTGTCCTTTGTTGGTGTTCAAGGCTGCGGCCAACGACATGTGTACATCTAACCCCTTGCCAGGATGAATTTCGAGGGCTTGGATCTGACGCACTCGAGATCAGGTAGCATAAGAAACGACAACAATCAAGTATATAATCAAAAATCATGTATTAAATTGCTATAACTCTAAAGAAGCAAAACAAAAATAGAAATATAACCAGACAGTATCGCGGTCAAAAGTAAAATAACCTCAGTAGTACAGTAGCAAACTCTTAGCCTTAAGCCTAAGTTAATAGCCTAACCTTAGTTTTAATACCAGTCAATCTCCCCTGTAATTTGCCTATACTCTTGGGCGACAATGAAAAGAAATTAGAGAAAGAATAAAAGCTTTTCCATTAAAGCTAAGGAGATAATAATCATAACATTAGAAGATTAAAACTAAATGTATTAAAGATAAATTGCCGATGCTAAAACAATAATCATAGCATTAGAAGAAGATACTAAGTATACCAAAACTAAAAATCTTATATATAATATTAAAACTTCCTGACTTCTCAATCATGAAACAAGAATGGCTTTTCCCATGTAATAGTAATAATAATAAATTTCAGTAATTCGTTGACCTTTATTAACCTTCACCCTACAAACGATTCAAATACTAACTGCTTAGAATTTTAATGAGAGATTTGATAAATTATTTGGCTAATCCTTCTTGGCACATTCCTGGTCTCATTCAAGGAACTTTAAATGTTTTTCTTGGGGTCATATTATTAAAATCTGTTTATTAAATACAGTTCAAAATACATTCAAAAGAAAGAGAATGCTAAATTTTTTTATTAAAAATTTCCCTGGATTGATTTTTTCTCTTTTAAATTTTATAACTTTAACGTAAAAATTCTGCTTAATTTTTTTCTAATTAACTCAAATGAAAGAAATACTTTTGCTAGTATAAACTGAGAGTTAATTTATTGTTCTATTCTACATTCTTAGATGGAAATATTTAATAAATTTTTATTGGCATTGTACAAGCTATATTTTAAGCTGTTCAAATATGTCGGATGTATACATATGTGAATGGGTGCGTGTGTAATTGTACATTAAACTATTAAACAATGCAAGATTAAAAATTGAAATATCATAAGTAAATAAGTTGGAAAGGTGGATAACCTGTTTAAACCACACACAAAAAGATATCCACGTTAAACCTGCGAAGTAAGATTCTTTCAAGAGACTATAATATCTTTGTTGAAGTATAAAATATGTGTTGTATTTTAAAACATAAAATTACCTTAATTTTTGCGTACTTAAATAATAAAATGTTAATAAATTTTATATATATATTCATTTTTCTGAAGCCACAATTGTTCCGAATTCAAATTGAAGTAGTTAATTGAATAATTGTTTTTATGCAAAGCTTTGGGCAACTCAGATTTACTCTTAATGTAGAATTTTCTTTTTTTCATTGTAAAGCTAAACTATGTGAATTGACCGATTTTGCCAATCCCCTTACGATACAGATTTTCAGTAGGTATGCTTGGTGCTGTTTTATACCAGTCAATTTATGTTGTACCTAACAGATG
Organism: Trichonephila clavata; assembly: GCA_019973975.1. Classification (NCBI taxonomy): domain Eukaryota; kingdom Metazoa; phylum Arthropoda; class Arachnida; order Araneae; family Nephilidae; genus Trichonephila; species Trichonephila clavata. The sequence continues at coordinate 119,874 of BMAO01019407.1, forward strand.
GGAGCTGACATTCAGCATTTAATTTTGAATAGGAATCCCTTGGGTCGCTTTATACGTGAGACAACGACATTCTCTCAAAAGCCACGTTCTTCTTTCTCCCCACTAGTTGACTCAACTGAAAGGATATTCTTTAAGCTACGCTCTTCACTCGAGGCTGCGTGTGTATTGAAAATGGGGAAAGCTCTTTATTGCTACCTCGGACCGTAAAAATGTGTCAGGCACTCTATTTTCCTCTACGGCATTCGGTTTTTAGTCAACTTTGTTTCTGTGCGTGTGAAAGGAATTTTCCGCCATCCTTACCCTGGAGGTGTGGTGACAGGAAATGTGTTGATTGGCACAAAGTTGCCTGTAGTGAAACCAGCCTTACATTTAAAAAAAGAGCTCTTTTGACGTCTATTTTCCCTTTTGTAGAAAGAAATAGAAGTTTATTACTTTTATGAAGTTAAGTCCATGCTATTTTTTGGAAGCATGGAAAATATTGTATTACGTTTATACCTGAAATAAAGAAGAATAAATTATTAGGAAATCACAAATATCTTTTGTAAGTTATATATTCTTATACAATAACTTCACCTTTTTCTTTTCAGGGCTTTGTTTTGATTCTTTCAGCTCTAATCTCCACTACTTCTGCCGTTGGAGACACATCAGGATATGCACTGGTCATCAACCACATTCCCGAATGGGGTTTTAAAAAAGGAGGCCTGGGCATCGGCAAGAGCATCCGGTATGATATCAGGAAATACCCAGCAGTGGCTGCCAAAGAAGCAACTTCTCTTATTGACTTACTCAAAGCTTCTGATTTACCAGCAAAAGCATTCCTCGAATCTCCATTAGTGCCGTTTGCTCCTTTTGGTTTACCTCTCGAAAAGGAATGATATTTAAATCCCCCAAAGCCGGATTTGAAACTTCTTATTGTTGATAATTACAGAAACGACGTTTTTCACAATGTATATTAATGCAATATGAAAACTACTTTGTAGAAAATAAACAAGACAATTTATGACATTTGAGTAGATTATTATTTATGCTTCCATTATTGAATTTAGCCTTATGTGATACCTTTAAAAAAATTTACACAAAAATATATTTTTAAGATTTTTATTTTTAAATATTTATTGGTTTAAGTTATAGGGGATAGAAGACTTTCGAGAGTGAGCAGCCAAGTTGTAAGTGAAACAAAATAACTAGAAGGGGGGGGGGGAGTTCACAGTAGCGATTAAGAATCTTATGCTCCAGTTAATATTTTTGTTATAATATTTGAATAAAATTTTGCTCAAAATAAAATTTTCTAACCCTTCAAAAACTAAGAGCTATACAAGATATTTTTATTCCTGTTGCACAGTGTAAGAAGATTCAGCTCCAAAATGTCATAATGTTAGGAGTTAATCTTCTTAGCTTCATACCAATGATACCATACGGGCTTTCCGGAATTTCATTTTTACTCAAATAATTAAAATCGACTTTGGCTGTTTTGCATGTAAGAAAAATTCATTTTAACTCTCTTGTTTCACCCTTTACCATGTCAGGAAATATGAAATGTATTTTTGTCACTTTTGCTGAGAGTTAATAATTATACGTATTGTCCATTTATGAGAGCTCCCGAACGTAAATATGCGAATAAATAAACGTTGCTGAAAATCACTTTGAGGAGTGTCTTACTATGGCGGCGCTTTTTACCAATTAATTTGAATTTTATTGCTTTGGAACTAATTTTAATATTTTCTCTGATTCTCAATAATTTTTGAAAATGGAAAACAAGTTAATAAGCCTTTACCTATAGCCTGTGGTATCTTTGCAAAGAGCCGTGGGTAACCGACTCCTGGTATGTTTCAATAACAGAAAGTAAGTTTTGAAAAGAAAATTTAGAGCAGGAGTTTACGCAAAAAGAAAGATGGAACGTTTTAGAACATATTTCTAAAGAGCAATTCACTTTGCAAAGCGGATGACATTTCCTCATGCATTATTGAAAGTCTGGTGTTATTTTTTCTACATTTTTTCTATCCTTTTCTTCTTTAATTTCTTTATTCTGTAATAAAATCAGTCTCAGAAAGAGCTTCATTTTTGTACGAGTCAAAGTAAATAACTGTGTACCGAAAATATAAAATAAAAAGAAGAAAAATATATTAATTAATGTTTTTTAGGGATTTCCTGTATATCAAGGAAAAATTAAAACTTTTCACTTAATTAATACATTTACATTTAATAAACATAATAATTTTAAAAATGAGACATTTAAAATTATTAGTAGATGTATTATAAACATAAAAATTGCTGAGGAACTTGAAAATTTTAATTTATTAAATTATTTAATTTATTATTTCTGATTTATAAAAGAAATAACTTTTTGGAGTTTCCGTATTCAGAAACTTTGTCAAACTTTATTGATAAATTTATATATTGAATAAGAATTGAAGGAATTCTGCCATAGTATTTTCAGACAGAAAACTTATCTATACTTCTTTCGAGCTCAACGAAAAGTTGATCTTAAAAGTCATAGCGGGCGGGGAAAATAAAGTATTGAAAAATCTAGACTGTTTAAAAATCCAAAAAGCTCTCAAAAAATCACTTCGAAATTTAAAGAAAGAAATTTTAACTCAGGTTGTTTTAAAACTTGTTTACAATTTATTTTAACCATTTATTTTATAGACATTTTTCCATGAATTTTTTTTAAAATGAACATTACATTTTAGAAAGAATTTTTTTAATTCATTAGGTAAAAAGTTTAATTATTATAATTTTATTACATTCAGAACTAGATATTTGCATAGTATTCAATTACACAAAATTAATAGTTCATGTACTGTTAATGTCACTTATTTTATTTTAGTTTTAATATGTATAATTTGTATGTGTTGTAATATCTTGTTAATTCATCAAATAAATGATAGGAATAACTTAACAAACGAAATAATTCAGAATAATTCATGTGAACAGATAATTTTAAAAATATTGAAGTAAAATTTTCTATTATTAAAATATAAGGATTTTATTATATAAACTGTTTGAAGATAATTTCCTATATTCCGGAAAGCAGGCTATTATTTACATTCTTGTCATTTTTTGTAGGAAAAACAATGGTTACATTGGGTTGAATTTATAAGACAAATAATTTCACAGAATAAATTCAGCAAATGAAATAATAGACTGTGGCGCCATCTGCTATGTAACTTAAATACTAAACAAAATATATCAAGTTATCATTAATGTGCATGTATTTGAATAACATTTAAAAAACTTATTATATTTTAGTTTAAATAAGCTGTAAGATTGATGATATATAAAAACAGCCGAAGAGGAAAAATCCAAGAGACAAAGAATAAAGTATTTTCAAGACTGTAAATAAAGTATTCTCAAATATTTTTAAATGCAATGTTTAATGGAATAATAACTGAGCAAACTTGCTCTAAAAAGGAAATTTATAATTAAAAAAAATGGAAACTTTCTTCTTTATCAAGTAATTTAACAATGTTTACAAAGCAGAAATTTAATTATTGATCATTATTTTATTGAGCTTATTTACAAAAAATTTCGAATTTAAAAGTTTTAAAATTGCATTTTTAAATTCCTCCCCCCCCCCCTCTTCTCCATCTTCCACCCTGATGCCTTTTTACAGATCTAATTAAATAATATTTTTAATTTAAATTCATTCCATTATGTATTTTATTTTATTTATATTGCTCATTTTGTTTATTTTAGAATATTAATTCCTTTTTCATTATTGAATTTTTATTTAATTTAACTGATATTTCATTCGTTTATTTATCAGTTCTGATATAAAATTTGATCTTCATCTTCAGGGAAAGGAAAATTGCTTTAATCTCATAAAATACTGAAAGAAATCAATCGTAAAAGAAACACGAATGAACAATAATTTGCTCAAAATGTACTTTAAGTTATAATAGAGAAAATGCAAGATGCCATCATAACTAAACCTAGAGGAAAGGGGGAAAAAAAACATCGCCCAACGTGGGGCTCGAACCCACGACCCCGAGATTAAGAGTCTCGTGCTCTACCGACTGAGCTAGCCGGGCACTGATGTAAATTGCAAATTAATACATTATTTTCGCAAATTTGCTCAAATGTGGAAATATTTTTATTTCCTTTTAGTATTTAAAAATATTGAAGGAACAATTGATATAATTCTCTCAAGGAAAAAAGTCTCAGATGATGAGATACTTTAATATTGAAACGGCAAGCATATGTTATTGAACATATTTTTGCTTATGTGTATATATTTTTGTAGAAAGAGAATATTTAATCGTTTTTAGCTGCAGTTATCAGTAGCTACTTGAAAAATTTTAAACTTCATTAACCCTCTACTAGATTTCCAAATATTGGTATTAATTTGATATCCGTACACTTCTGATATTTCCTCCAAATAATCGTAAAATTTCTCTTAGTTGGGGCGATAACGTTTTGAAAGAACAATCAACTTGGCCGCCAAAGATCTATTTTGCGCGATTTCAAAATCAGGGTAAAAAAAGATTAGGGTACCGATATTAAAATTGTTCCCAATTTCTTTTGGGTGAACTATAAATTATTTCTTATTTTAATCAAGATACTCTGTAAAGCTGTTATTATTTTATAGCTATTTGTTTGTTTATGTATTGATTTAACTCTCTCATTTTGAACTAAAAAATATTTTTAACAATATAAATATTATTATTTATCTTCAAATTCAATATTGATTCTAAAAGATTGGAAGTAAAGGCAACTATTCATTCATATTTAGTAGGGTTTTTTTTTAAACATATGGAAGGAAATTTAATTAAATAAATTATTATTTAGTATTTCTGAATAATATGTTCTAACATTGTTATCTATCATAAGCTCATAATTTGATTCTTCTTTTTTTTTTAAACAAAGTTAAATCTGAGTTTGAATTTAATTGTTTTCTATTTTAATATAAATATCCATTTTAAAGCCTTGATGATTATAGAATTATTTATTGTTGGCTTGATTTTGTTTGTGTGTGTGTTTCAAAATAGATTATGGTGCTCTACAATTATTGCTATCTATTATTAAACTATAACTTGATTCCAATACATTAAAAGTATAAAGGTAATAATATTTATTCAGTAGTGTGTTGTAATAATTCTTATTCGTTTGAAAAAGATACGTAAATTCTATAAAAACTTTATTCATTGATTAATTTTATGTAATAATTTATTTAATGAATTTTATATTATTGTGGTAGCATTAAGATTCTCCTTAAATGTTATACTTTGCTTTTTCTTATATGGCATTGTATTTTCAAATGAACATTTTTCAATTGTTAGAATTTATATGAAATAAAATGTTACTTTTGTTTATTTAAAATTTTCATTTATTTAAAATTCAAGTGAATAAAATTTTTTATGGGGTGTTTTGTTAAAATAAAGAATTGAAGTAATGAGAGTGAGAAAGAGGAAATTTGAATTAAGCTCTATTTGTCAATGGGCTAATGTGTAAATACTGAAAAATCATATAGGTTTTAAATTTATTTAGAATGTTTTAGTTTAAAGTTTAATGCTTTCTATCTAACTTTAGATAATGAATACAAGATTACTTGCATACTGGAGGCACTCCTGCTTTTTGCAAGCATGTTTCTACATTGTTTCGAAACGAAAATTAGATATGGCGGGTCCCAGCCAAAATGGCTTATACCCAGTATCCCTGAAGATAGGGTGAAAAAGAAAGACCATTAGAAGAGTGACGCCTCCCGGAGGGAGGCAAAATGTACGAGGTAAAGCCGTCACGAATTAAACCCTTTCGGGAGAAAACGTGGAGGGGGAGGGGGGAGGAAGAAGCATCGATGGGCGAAAAACGCCGAAGTTCCCTGCGTTCGCAGGGGTGAAAATGGGGAATGACGTCAGCTATTCTTCATCTGACCTAGTTTTAAAAGATAGTAGCGGAAGCGTGTGATGTAGTTCAATGTGTAAATTAAGTATTTTTGTTGAGTTATGGGGGCTTAAGGGGAATTTCCCACTTAGAAGATTTGTATGCAAAATTAACTTTAGTATGTGGATAAGTAAATAATGTTTGTGCTTTAATTAATGGGTTGTCATGATTTTCGATACTTCTAAAAACATTTCTAGAAAGTTTAGTGATGTAGTTATCTATCGGCTCCATATGTAAGTCGTTGTGTATGACTGAATTCCTAACGTACCAAGGTGCGTTAGTAATAATTCTCAGAATTTTATTTTGTATGATTTGGATCCGTTTAGTATGGGTCAGTGCCGCCGCGCCCCAGATGGGGCAAGCGTATGTTATTACTGGGCTCAAAATACGCTTGTAAAGAATGACTTTATTTTCTAGGGAGAGTGGTGACCTTCTCCCAATAAGGGAGATGGCCAGAGCAATTCTTCTTCTACATTGTTTCATGCAAAAATGAAGTTCATATACCTGTTCTCTGATCCAAACTTGACATCAGCCCAAACCCAATGAAAGTGGATCCTTTAGAGACATTCAAGAATGTTTGAAAGTGAAATTGCTGGATATCTGTGTTTGATTTTGCAACAGTTAATTTCTTCTCAAAATTACATGTGCAAATGTACAAAAACATTAACAAGGTGAAATTGAGTAGTATAACCCATGTACCCACTGCTGTATGCAATAGTAAAAGATCTGATAGCTTACCTCAGACGTTCTAAAAAAATATTTGGTACTTACGTATGATCGCAACCTATTAGTTGGTTGCCAATTCAGCACGTACAACACATAAGAAATGGTAGGATGCCAATGTGGAGAGTTATTTACAGAGTTGGCGATTGTTGCAATAATACTAAGTACCACATATTTTACAATTAAAAATTATAATTAAACTATGGAGGAGTAGGTATTCAAAAGAAACAGTAGAACTGCAGTGAGTAGCAGCATCATAGAAAATTATGCCACATTACAAATGATGTCAAAATAATTGTCTGAGAAGTGGCTAATTTCCTGTGTTACTTCAAACATGATACAGGCACAGAGTTGTAGCGTCTTTATAGCAATGTAATTGTTATAATGTATTTTTTATGACAAAAATCATATGTACAAAGCTACATATGTAGGTATAAAACATTACTACTGTTTTTTAAACTATGGTATATTGCCACTATTATTGAAATATATACTACACTGCCCCTTTACAAAAATGTTTTAAGTATCAAATAGAAAACTTGGTTAAATTTTTTAAGAAAATGAAGAAGTGTGGTATTGTATGCTTAAGCTCTATCTTTTTTGCTAAAAGAAGAAGTTTTCTTCTTCCCTTCTTAAATGTTTGAAGTTTAAGGAGTAAAACTGAAACTTTAAATCTTAAATATATTTATTTGAACAGTTTATACAGAAACTGTTTTCATTTTTAATTTTAAGCATAAATAAATAAACATGTAAAAATAATAAATATATCTGTACATGTTTTCCCAGATTTTGATATATATTTATTTGTTATCCAATTTCATTAAATTACCCTTAATAAAGTAATAAAATGTTGAAAAATATTTAAAACAAGTTATTCTATTCAGTAAATTAAAATGTTACTTTTGTAAAAAAAAGTCTATTTGTTAAGTTTATATGTTTCTCAAGGAAAAAATAAGGGACATTATTCACCTGGAAAGCAGTTTTAAAATAAGGTATTTTTTTAGTGAGCGATATCCATCCGAAAATATATGATAATGAAAAATCTATCAAATATCTATCATATAGCAAAATATGTTTTAATCAAGAAAAATGCGAATTTTTCGTACATTTAATGAAATATTTCCCATACATTTTTTAAAAAAATTATAGTAATTTGCTAAACATGGAAAAGTCCAATTAGATAGAGTTTGAAAAACATATTAAAAATATATGTATTTATTTTGAAAAATGGGAAATTTGTATTTTTTTCTATCTATAAATTATTTTTATACTATTTCATGCTTTTTATCTAAATAATTCATTATTTTGTAAATAAGTAAATCGTGATATTTTCGATATCCATATATTTTACGTCCAAAACATTAATAACACATACAATGAACACTAGATGGCAGCACGAATGAAACTTTCCTAGTCTCCTTTGGAGAGAATAAGAGTACGTTCATCCAGTAATGAATGCATTTTAGTTAGCAGAAAAATATGAAGTGGATTTCTCAATGGATTTTTACAGACGTTTTACATATCTAAACTACTTGCTTTAAATTGGTGAACTTAAGTGATTTTATTATTGATTTTTTTTGGCATAAGTTCGATATAAAGACTTTTTTTTTTTTGGCGATTGAGAGATTGATATTGATTATTGTGAGCCTATTTATTGTATATACATGGGAGGGGGGATTTAATTATTTTCTGTTTTTAATTATTATTTTTTTTAATAAAATGCCATTGATATTGTGCATCTTTAAAAGTCACAATCGTATAAAAAATATTGCTGCTAAGGCGCGAATAGTGAAGTTGCAGAAGCTGGCACTTTAGCTAAATTCATGACTGTTACATGATAAAGACAATCATGTGTTCTCCATTGAATTCAAAACTTACATTAAACTAATTTGTACTTATTCTATTTGTAAAATTTAGATAAAATTTTGAATTTTATAACTAGGTAAAGATGTTACAGTATTATAAAAAAAAAGAGTTCTATCAAAAAGATTTTAAAATTATTAAAAAAATCTTATTTTACGCATGTATTTTTAAATCAAGTATATTTTACTTATTTATGGAGTTATTATTGTTGACAAATATGTATTTTTTGTAAGAAATTTTCTGCAAAAAGCGAAACTTGGCAACAGCCGAGTGCATGAACTAATTAGTTTGAAACACTTAACTGCATTTATAATGTGATTAGGACGTCACATGAATATATGAACTGATTGACAGGAAACAAGTGATTGTGGTTATCATGTGACTATGACGTCACACGAATTTTGCCCACTGCACTTAAAATCCTTTAGTACACTTGATAAAACAAAATTGTCAGTAAAAAAACTGATTTTTTTTTTAATCCTTTAACTTTCGAAGTTGTATAATTTTACCCAAGCAAATTCATTACATGACATTGTCTGACAATTTACATAATTTGGTTGGACTGCACAAAATACTTAAAAGTTATTAATTTTGGAACACAAATTTCTTTTAAAAAAGACTAGAGTAGCACTACCTCAAAACACTTCTATACATTTTTTTTTTTAATTTCAGAAAGTTATTAAGAAAAATATTATAAGAAAGTATTACTATTCACTACTTTTTAGCATAATTTTTTTTTTTTTGTATTTTTGTATACCTTTTGAATCCTCCTATTTAAGGCAATTTTTGGATAAGATTTTATATGAAGAAACCTTACTTACACAAGCTATGTAATTTCTAAAACACCATTAAAAAACTTTTGCTTGGAAACGATGACAAAATATGGAGATACATTACATATATAAGCTCAACATTTCTTCCGAGTCGTCGGTTCAAGTTTTGGTACGACTCGCAGTGCAGTACGACTCGCAGTGTCTTTTGAAGCTCAAAATCCTCATGTTGGTGTGGAAGCTTGAAGAAAGGATAGACTGCCAGCTTAGGTGATAATTCCGCCATTTAAACTTTTCAAAATTATTAGGTCCATTGACAAATTTAAAGTGTGCAACGATATTAAAACAACTTATCATGAAGGCGTCTCTTATGGTTTCAATGGATAACTATATTGTGCTTACAGATTCGAGAAGTTGGTTAAAAAGGATACATTGTCTTTTAAAATGGATTTATTTTTAAATTACTAACTTGTATTAAACCTACATTTAACTTCTAGATTTTTTTTGAAGTTATTTAATTATTAAGCTAAAAAATTAAAGCACTTTTAAATTTGTATTATGTTATCATTAATAGACGCAATTATTTTTGGAGCTATAGTGATAATTTATCAAAACAACGTACGTGTTATTAAACTATGTGTATTTGTGAACAATTTTCTTATGAAGAAAAATTTAAATTATTATTTTTCATTTATATATATAACATAAAACAATATGTGATACTTTTTTAAATTACAGATATAGCTAGTAATTTATTTATTATTTTTGTAAATTGAAGGAAATAGGAAACAGATTTCTTAGTAATCAAGTTTTATAATATTTTAATAACTATTTCTCTATTTATAGAAAAAATAAGATGATTTAATATAAATTAAGCTTTCGATTCTTTTTTCAGAGCATTTAAGTAAAAAAAAATACTTAAGTTTGTCCATTGGATTGTTTGTATAAGACACTTAAATATATATCTTCCTTTAAATTTTCAAATTATTTCCGACTTAAAGATTAATATGGATGAAACGGATCATCTGGTTGTCTTCAGGCAAAAATTAATCGGAAATTGTTTAAAGGAAATTATCCATCGCGGAAGCATCGATGACCATTCCGATTGACAAAAATTCATCCGATTCCGACATCTAAATCCTCTTTACTAAGAGCTAGTGGAATATTTGAAAGCTTTTTGAGTTTTACGAGAAAAAAAGTTCTGAATGTAGAATCAAGAACACAAGACAGATTATACAGATACGATACCATCGTTTTTTATGTGTAACATCTTTACTCTCGGTTGATGGATATTTGTTGGAGTGATTTCGTGGAAAGGGACGGAAATGCGTAACAGGAAGTCGGGGGAAGCGCGCGCTGTTTGATTTGACCAATTCAGCGCCTTGGGGTGTCTCTTCGCTAGCCTCGTCTCGGGGTCCAACTGTAGTAGCAATTAAGACGCCCGACTACCGCACATACCAGCAAGTCTTGTCATTTTGGTGGTCGCATACATTTCTCCGAAGCAAATAGTTAAAAAAATAAAGATTTCCGGCATTTTGTACTTTTACCGTATACTGAAGGTGGTTCTGCTCTTTTTTTTTTTTTAAAAAACTATCACTCGCTTCGCATGATTTTGAGTGGTGATTTTAACGTTAACTTCAGTTTGCCAGAAGCTGAGCCACTCATAGCTTTTCTGAAAGATTAACTCAAGCTCGAAATGAACACTAATCGAAATGTTTCGACAACTAACAGTGGTACTATTATTGACGCCGTTTTTCAACGATTTTTAAATACTTTGAAATCACAAGTATATGTTTTATACTTTAGTTTTCATAAATCTATTGTCTCCTCTCTTCACCAAATTGTACGCGGCCGCGGTAGCCGAGTGGTCAGGCATCGGATCGTGGCTAGCTTGTCATGAGTTCGATCCTAGTACCACTGAAGACCCGCCGTGTAGGGGATCGATGCACGTAAAATCTGTCGAGAGCTCAAACGCCCTCCCGTTGGTGTGGTGCGGTAGTTAGGAGAGGGGTGCCAGCTCAGGTGTTGTCCACGCCACTTGACCATGGTTCAGAATTACGCGGACCGTCCCAAAGCCCTCGTGTAGCTGAACAGTGGACGTTAATACTCACTCACTCCACAAATTGAACAATAATAAATATTTTTGATAAAAACTGCATAACTCCTTGTGTTAATTGAATAAAATTTTCATTAAAGATATATAATTATTTCCAGTCATAACCGATTCATTTCTTTCAGGATTAAAGTCACTATTGCGTATTTACCATGATAACAAGTCAGATGTTACGCATCACATGCGACTACTGTAAGACTCGTTTCTTTCTTTTTTTTTATGTAGAAGAGACATTTAAGCATATCTTCATATAAATTTTCAAATTACTTCAAAGTGCACATTTAAGAAAAAGCACTTTATAACTCAAAAATTTCTCGAATATATTTTTTATACTAATGTACATTAACATATTTTAAATTAACACACACATAAATATATATATATAATATATATATATATATATATATATATATATGTGTGTGTGTGTGTGTGTGTGTGTACATGTACATGTTTCTATTTTCAGAAATATTGTTATTAATTACTACAGCGCAATAAATTCCTAGTTTCAAAAAAATCAGAACAAATAAAAAAACTATAAACATTTTACTAAATACTGCTTAATTAAAAAAAACCCAATTAATTTTATTAATAGTTATATGAATAAAGAAATTCTAAAAAGTACGGATTAAAATTCCATAGTTTATTATTATAAATTTATCATTTTTCTTAGATAGATATGGTTAACTCCAAATTCTAATTTTTAGATTAAATTACTTATTCTCTCAGTTTTTTAAAAAATTTAATTTAATTAATTTTTTTAAATTATATATAATTTTGTATCTGTTTACAGTTTTTTATTTCTATTATTTTCATACTTTATTCAGCCATTCCATGCTTTGAATTTTCATTTGGGTCCAGAATTTGGTAGTAACTTGTTTATTGTACTAAATTTAGCGCGGGTTCTGCATTTTCGAATGCAATTTTTAGGTAAGTTACTTTTTTCTTGTAAGGGGATTTAGATATTCTATCCACTATTTTAATAGGTTTTTGCTCAGTATTATTAACTGAAAGGGGAAGGTTGGCTGGCCGCAAAACATGTTCAACCCCACTTCCATATAAATTATTTTATATATAAGCTGTCGTAAGCAGCAATGTTTATAATACTGTAGCTCCATATTTTATATTTTAACTCTATTATTTTTATTTTCTCATATATC